>JBBPCX010070730.1:0-10461 GCA_037974365.1 Hydrocynus forskahlii
GAACATGGTTGTTGTTCAATAATAAGATTATTCCTCAAAAATACAACTTGCCTAATAATTCTGCACTCCCTGTATTGAGTCAAATTTGTTCTCCATATATTTATATATATATATAGGTGATATATACAGTTCTCTTTGTACTGTATATATATATAGATTACAACTCCAGGCCCATAGGGCGGAGATCAAGATCACCTGAGTACTAGGCTTTCTGGTACTATATCTTCCTGATAAAATATATAGACCTGCAGGACTATCTACCTGTGTGAAGTATACTAGTCCTACCGAGTTAACAAGCGTATTTCTCTGTGTTTTGGACTGTGTTTTTTCCCAGTCTTTCTTTGACCTGTTTTTATCTATTCTGCATTTGGGTCCATATCTGTGTATGTTACAGAGAGGAATGTATGATTATCATACCTGAACTTTGGATATTTAGGAGCAGGTGCAAATTCACAGTGCTGCCCTTAGCAAGCACTGAGAATTTTTTTTTCTTCTTCAGAGAAAAGACACATTCATAAAGAAAGTAGTGGGGTAAAATAATTAAATTATCAATATTTTGATTTCTTTGTTCTCTTCTTTCTGGATTATAACTTAATCCTAACATTTACCTGCAAGAGTTCTTGGGGCTGAATTATGCAAATAGAATTCTCACCTTGTTCTCCACCATAGAACTATGAAAACATGCATTTTCATCATGGCACATTGGCTTCTTGTCCTTGTATGCAAACTGTAGGTGAGGGATGGTGATCATTAATATCAATTTTTCAGTAAAGGACCTATGAAAAAAAGATGCCTGTTGAACAGATAAAGCATGTTGCACATTTAACACAGGAACTGCTGGGAAACACGAGTTGATTTGTCATTGCTGCTCATGAAATGGCACAGGTTGGGTAAAGTATCATCTAATTAATCTCATTCACTCTAATTATCTATGGCATTGTCTGTCCTCCCATGTTGAATTATATTAGATGTATGTACCCAAAGGGAGCAAATGTAATCATTTATGATAACGACACTCATTTGAAAACTCTTTCCAGGTAAATGGTCATGGGAATTGTATTAGACTCTCTCAGCCACTAACACTTACAACAGTAGCACATTCCATAATGATACATGCACACTTATCTGGTAATTATTTAACAGCGACTGATTACACCTCTGTCAGCAATATTCATAAAAAAGTTCAAATTCTGGTGGTAAATGGTGCTCTCTCTCTCTCTCTCTCTATGTCTCTCTCCCTCTCTCACACACTCTCTGTGCCATTCCTCAAATACTTACCACTGTCAATTGATCTCTGCAAAGATTCTCAGTAGGATGGATATCACCCAGCAGCTATAATGTCAACCACTGCTTGTACCATTCTTTCCATGCTAAGCATCACACTGAGTGGGACAGTGTGTGTGTGTGTGTGTGTGTGTGTGTGTGTGTGTGTGTGAGTGAGTGAGAGAGAGAGAGAGAGAGAGAGAGAGAGAGAGAGAGAGAGAGAGACAACTAGGTGTCACAAAAATGAAAACCTGTTCCATTATCAGCTCTGGTTGACACTCAAGCCAACAACTTAATCTCTGGAAAACAGGGTACATGTTTTACAGTCCCCACACACTGGAGAAAAGAGGGGGCTTATCTGCAGGTATAGAGTTCACTGAGAGTTCAGTGCTCCTGGTACCACCCCAGCTTAGGGAAAAGGATTTCTGGCAGATATGAAGCAATAAGGCAGGAGGTAGAAGGAATCTTGCTGTCACATTCGAATGGATATCCAGGAACATTGACTGATCCATGCTCCACCATAAATGCTTTCATTTATTCGCAGCAATCATTGTTAGGTTGGACAAACTTCGCAGAATGTTTACTTGTGGTACAGTAGGGGAGTAGGGGAGCAACTGATTTGATCCCTAAATTACTATAAATACAGACTTGGTAATAAAATTTGTTTGGTTTGTAGGATCAGAATCATTTTGATCGGCATTCATTGATCACATACATGGAATTAAGACAGAGAGAATTAACGCTTTGTCTGACAAAAGTCAGATGTGCGGTCTGGATGAGTGCTGAAGAGACATTTTTTGATCCCCAATGTAACCACTTACAGACTCCAGGAGGATACCAGGCCGTATTATCATGATCGTCTACCTCACCCTTCACTCCCCCTCGCACCCACCCAACCCCCCTCCATGCTGCATGCATCAGGAAGAGAGACAGAGACATTCCTACAATTTCCTAAGAGAAAAGATGCATATCTGTCTTCTTGTATGTTTTAAATATTATTTTGTAAACTTGTCTATGTAAAGGACTCCCCTGTGTAACTCCAAAGTTAATTCTTTCCATTGTAATCAGCGAATAATCCTTATTGTTGGGTCGGTTCAAATAAGAAAATCCATAACTCGAAAACTGTTAAAGCAAGAATAGGCATGCCTGGTCTTGTTTGAACCAGAGATGAAAACTGGTGAGAATTATGATATTAATTTCACTTCAAAACGTGGCCTTGGAAGACTAGATGCTATATTCTGATTTTAAGGTAAGCCATGCCTTAGCAAGGTCATAAATAATTCTGTGACAGGGTCATATGGCCACAGAAATAGACAAAGGAACATAAAGATTTCATTGATTTTTCACTAAAATTTAATTTCTGAACGTGTATAGGAATTAGAAGTGGTGGATTACTAAAGGAGAAATTGTAATAATCATGATTCACACATTTGGAAAGATTATTTTTGATTATGGTGAAAGGAGAACACCTATCTTCTAGGCCATAGTTGGTAAAGCTTATTAATTTAATATGTTTGGTATTTTTGTAATGCTCTAAACATCACCATCACAACGTTGCAAGTCTCAATACCAAATTATGAACTGTGCGTTCAAATTATGAACCCCAGTGCTGCCTCTGATTCGCTACTTGCAAAAGGTGGGGGTCAGTTCCCCACCTTTTGCTCTGTAGTATATAAGCAGCCAAGTTACAAACAGAAAATTGAGTAGGACCTGAGGTGCGAGCAGGCCCTGAGCTTCTTCAAGACCAGCTGACCTCTCCACTCTACTTCAAGATTCAACTTTTCAAGATTCAACTCCTCAAGATTAATCTCTTCCAAGCTTCATCAACAACCAAGAAACTGTGAACAAATTAATCTCCTTTGAACTCAAGCTTCAACAACTCCAAGTAGACCCCACACCCTGAAAATGTGCTCTCTCCAAACCAGTGCATAAGTAGAACAACTTCTTCTTTATTTTGACCATTTTGGTGCAAGGCTGACTGATAACTTATTCCTGCTTCTAAACTGGGTTGTGTGTTTCATGAAGCCGTTGTTCAGGGACGCTTCAGTAATTTCAGTAACCTTATCAATATTATTACTCACTCCGTCATTACTCACATTTATTTTATTTTGTGTTTGTGTTTTTTATGTTTGTCTCATCTAGTTAAAAAATGTTGTCTTATCGTGACCAGTGATTCAGTTTCTTTATCAGAAAAGCGAAGTCACTTCTCCGCTGCGATAACGCTCCTGTGCTTTTTAAAATAATAATAATAATTAAACTGATCCAACTAATTCCCCTGTCCAATTAAAACTCTTTTTAACAGCGCAATTAAGAAGAGCTTTATAAGGTTAATTACTGTATCCTGCCTGAACTAGTTCGCAGGACGAACAGTTTACGCTGATACTTAATACCCTGCTTGATAGAAAACACCTAATTAATAAATAATTAATCAATAATTGATGATTAACTAATCAATCAATGAATATAGTGGCGAATCAGCATAAGATGATTCTTACAAATATTCTGGTGGAGAATAAATCAATTAAGCTAAATTTCCTTAGATATTTTAATGAATATAGTAGTGAATCAGCCCTCGGCTGACTCCTATATACATTCTGGTGGAGAATCAATAAATTGAGCTAAATTTTCCCTACAGGTTGGTGGTGTGGTTCATAGTTGTTTGTCCACAAATGGAACCAGAAAGTCTAAAACCGTTTCTGTAGCTTTAGCACTTTAGGGAATAAATACAGTACCCCTCCCCTTACTCAACTGGTACAGCTTGGGTTTGCTGTTTATAACAGGTCAGCTAGAGTAGCCTGTTCAGATTTGCAGTGTTGCACAGAGACCACTTTATGTTTGAGATCTCACCTACAGTGCCAGAATGGCTAGAAGCACAGCTGTGTAACAATGAAAACACAGTTCAGATTTGAAGGTTGAATGTCTCGCTCCAAGCCTACCTTACATTATAGATGTACGAGTACACAGCACATATTTGGAGGTGAAAATGTATCTTAAACCCCTACAGATATCAGGTGCAAATATTTGCAGAACATACTGTGTATGTGTGTGTCTTTGTAGGGGTTAAACTCGGATTTGTTCTGAAGGGGGGGATATGTAGATTTACACTTTACGACAGAAAAAGAGAGATATATAGAGAGAGTGTGTGTGTGAAAGAAGGAGAACAGGCACATGTGTGGCTCACTGTCTGTGGACATTTCACAACAGACTATATGTTTATCTTTGTACTCCATTCTCATGATACATCATAAATCATGGAGTAGAGTTCTAATTTAAAGTTCACATCTAGCCAAGTACAGATCAAAGAAGTGCCCTTGATTTGTGATATGTGTCTACTTGCAAAGTCAAGTTTCCTAGAATGCATTTCACATAACAGTAGTGAACCAGCAACAACAGCAACCACTGCCAGATCCATTCCTAATCTAAGCACCATTCTGCTTATATGGGCACATATTGTGACTGGGCTACATATTTTAATTCATGTTTTAATATATTTTTATATAAAAATGAATGCAGGCAATTTGTTGCATTACATTATATGTTGTAAATATAAATTAAGTGACAATGCAGGGCCTCAAGATTCTCAAGTTGAGTTGTGATGTCAGCTAGAACGTGGCAGATTGCGCAACTGCATCCTCCTGACCTCAGGCTTCTGGACTACTGAGTCGAACTTGCTAGGCCCTAACTTCCAAAAAAAGGAGGCTGCTCTTGATGCACTCTGCATTGAGAAAGGCCCTCTTTCTGGGTCCTCAGGGAGAGCTGATCGCACAGTGTGTTTGTGCAGCTCACTAGCTCACAAGTAGCAGTAGAAAGGATAGAGAGACAGTAAGTGCATGTTCTTAGGGTCCTTAGGAGCAGAACATCTGCACAGAAACAAAATTTTACTTCAGTCTGCTGCAGTCAGACACACACACATGTGTTAGTCAGTGTGATTATTATGAATGAGAAAAGTGTAAAAATAAATATATATTGAAACAGTGTGACGTTAAATATCTCCTGTTAACCCAAAAGTGGGCCAGTGTGCAGGGGAAAACAAATGAATTAGGGCTTTATTTATGTGTGTCACCTGTGTGCAATACCACAGTGCTAATGCTCATAAAGAGGCCCAAATGAATGTTATGAAGCACTTCATTTTCTGCACAGCATGTAAAGATTGGCTATTGAATCTGATTACTGGCAAGCACAACTATGGAGAGTGTCCTAAGGAGATGGACAGTAGTACTTCATCATAAATTATATTTTCACTTTCATGGTTAACAGCATCCATTTAAAAACAATTTTAATATAAACAAAGAAATCCAAATCCCTTCTATTCAGAACAAAAAGTGAGAAAATTACAACCCCTTTTTCAAAATGAAACCAGCAATGTGGAAACCTTAAGATAGCCACAATGTGGTACAAGTTTTTAGGTGAGTTTAGTGAATGGTGTTCTCATTATAGTGTTTTTTAATATGCAAATGTTACAAAGTTAAGTGAAACAATAGCACGAAAGAGCCTCAGCTGATGAGAACAACTCAGACAACAGAAGAGATCAGGAATTTATGAGTACTTATTTAACAAGCAAACGTATTAAACTTTTAAGACAAATGATTGAATTATGAATATATTTATGCAGAAATGTTGGCAGAGAAGTGATACTGCCCCTGGTCTCACGGTGAAATTAATCTGCTTGACAGGCACTCTCATTTTACATATTTATCTGGACATTATGGTTTCAAAGTCTCCAGGATATGGAAGGTGGCTAAGTACATAAACCACTCAACACATTTCCAAGTCTTGAGAGAAGAAAGGGAATGAAATACCCGAGACGCCCGGGTGTGTCCTGAATAGAGTGGAGGAAAAAGAAAAGCCCCTCAATCCAGTTTCCAAACCTCTGATTAAAGCTGTTCACATTAACACAAATAATTCAAATTATTGTGTATTTTTTTGAAAATTATTGGCAAAATGAAAGGGAGAAATAATCACTGAGGACTTTTAAGACAGAATTTTTTGTGCAGGCACTGGGTTGGCTATATCAATAAAATGGGTTATTTGCTCATACTGTGAGAGGAATTCTGCATCTATTCTCATTTCTTCTGCTTTCCCTAACATCTTTCTGTCTCTTCACACAAGAAAACAAGAAAACAAGACTGTCAGAATGCGTTCAGACGCAATTAAAATGAAACAAGTCAAAACACGTCTCCTTTTTCCAACAAGGTCACGTTTTCTTTTGAAAAGAATACGAAAAAGTGCAAGCAATCCATAATATGCATCATACATTTATTTTTTTATTGATGTTTATAGAATTTTACCATACTAAGCCTCACATTTTGCATCCTGTAGCTTAGTTATACTTTTGATAGTCATGAAGATGATATGGCTTCTTGTCTTAAAACCACTATACGCTAAATGCAGTGTTTTTATGCTATTTATTTAGGTGTCAACACGTTTAGTTAAACTTGTTTAGCTGATCATTTTGTACACCAAAATAAATTCTCTGATTAATCTGATTTGATTTTTAAACTTTTAAGCATAATCCTGTTGGCACAGAAGCAAACAAGATGGTGGTTTGGCTGATAATGTCTGGAACAAAATTGCATTGTGTCCAGTTTGCCTAGCTTTTATGTGGAAATCTTACATTATTTCTCCTTGTTTAGTGTGTAAAAACCCTGGGATTGCCATGTTTTCTTTTTTCGGTCTTGGGAGCCAAACAACAGAATAAACAGCAAAATTCTTGCAACACTAATTACATCAGGAACAAAGCAGTATACAATTTAAGCCTGTTATTTTGAAGTGGTGGAGAGCTCAGTGGTTGGACTATTAGAGGGTTGTTGGATCATTCCCAGGTAGGTACCATGGGACACTGACCTTTAACTAGGTCCCCCACTGAAGCAAATGGCTGCAGTTTTTAAGGTTTCTGCTCATTGAGTACTACTGTAATGCCCAGGATCAAAGCACTTAACCCCAGTGTCCGACCTTTTCCTCATTCAGGGTAATTTGATTATATTGTTAATCTTCTGCCTTTTACTTTACTTGACATTAGGTGTGCGATAAAATTGTTAACATTTCAATTTTATAACACCATTCAGGCAAAGATAGATTGGGATTATTTGATTTTATTCAAATTTATGTGATAAATCTGTTATAATAGAGCTATAATTGGAAGAGAGGTCATTACTCAAAACAGTAATCTCTTGCGAATTAAGCATTATCCCAGACTGTAAGCAGACTGGGAGAAGTAATCTCATTACTTGTTACTTTTCACATGAGTTACTTGTTAAAATTCAGCCGCATCTGTATTGACTGGGAAAATGAAATATTTTTGGAAATACTTTGGATTTGTTTTTGCAAAGAAATAGCCTATAATATGTTTTATTAAACACAGAAGATATCCAATCGAAGTAATTAAAAACAACTTCCTCCAAATAAAATCTTTATAAATAAACCATAAAGCTTACAGAGCTGTTTCTGAATGAAAAGCAGAAAAAAGTGTATTGTGATGACCTTACATGATACCTACATTCTGTACACAATTATTTGGCAGGTGAGTATTATGACATTATCATTATTTATATGCATGTTTTCCGAGTCCAAACCGCAGAAACTGAATGTTTATTGGACTTATTTTCAGGTGATTTTGTGTTTGTGTAATGAGGGATGGTCTGGCCTAAAGTGCTTAACACCTTATATTAAGGTGTGCATAATTATTAGACCATTTGTTACATAAGCTACAAAATTAACTGCAAGAGACTTGAGAAGAATTCAGTGTGAAGCTATCAGGAAGCCATTATCTTCCAGTGCCACAATATTCTAGAACTGCAACCTACCTTGAGTGTCCAAAAGAAGGTGTCAAGTGTTTAGAGACATGGGTAAGATAAAGGAGGCTGAAACACAACCCCCACTGAATACAATTCACAGGTTGAAGCATCAAGCCCAGGCTAATAAATACCTAAAGACAGATTTTTCAAAGGTTTTCTGGACAAAAGAAATGAAAATAACTCTTGATGGACCAGATGTATGGCCCCATGACTAAATCACTAATGTAGACGGGATTACCACTTCCAGTCAGATGTCAGCAAAGTGGAGGAGGGGTACAGGCTTCTACCATTGAAGATGGACTAGTTCCCAAACTCCCAAAACCTTCTTGCAGTTTCTGGAAGATATTTTGTTCAAGCTGTGGTACAGGAGGAATACACACACAATACTGTTTGTATATACAAAGTCTTTTGTATATGTCATGTCTGCCTCTATTTTTTAGCATGTTTACATCTGGTAAAATCAAACACAGCTACAGTCTTCACTAAAGATGGTCCCAGTTTTGAATCTGAAAATGTGAGGCCAAGACAGCTTTCATGGTGTTCGTGTGCATATTTTTCCTAGTCAGCAATAAAAAACGCTGGCCAGGCACAGGTAAACTGAGCTCTTAATTCTTTATGCATGTGATGGATGACCAGAGAGGCTGCTGGGACAGTAAGCCACCCTGGTGTGTCATAGAATGCGACATATCGAGACTCATGGGGAATCTACCTTAGCATGTTGGTTTGAACACTTTTTACTAGTATCTTGCCATGGTTAAGCATAGAGTTAGGTCTCTAGTTGCTCTTTTTCCTTAGTGAACAGAATTAAAGACCTGAATTGGATGGTCTTTGAACTGAGAGCTGGCTCTTGCTGTGGTAGGCTTTTTTTTCTTTGTGGCAAGAACAGATGCCCTGACATCCCACATGCTCAGCATAAACACGCAGAAGATGTGGGACTATTACTTCATCACTGGAATGAGTCAAACTCACTTACCGAGCCATTCATTTTCCATCTACAGCAGCAACCAGCCCGCCCAACCCTGCATCTTTCCATCAAATGGCTCAGAATTATTATAGGTATATCCTGGTATATTTTCCAAAATCTACTGGTATCAGTGTCATTCATATTTGTGAAATGGGACATTGGTTAAAAAGAAAGAAATAAAACAAGATTAAAACAATCTTGAGAAATAGCTAACATTACCACTTTGGCAAACTTGCCATTTTCAGCTTGTCATTTTCAGTTGGTCTTAATTAGACTGAAACCAGAATTCAATAGGTTAAATAGGGTTTTTTCCCAAAAATATAAATAGGGTTTTTTTGTGGCAGAAGCTTGCACTGCAGTTGCTACAAAGGAATGTTTTTTTATGGACGAAGCATAAAAACAATGGGTCTTTTTTTGTGTCTACTTCAAAATTGATATACCTTTTTTAGCAAATAAATAGAAATTATGACAATCTGTAACACATTTATGTGTTATATTCATCATGTTAATTCCCTTGCCAGCTCTTTTCACCTCAGACCTTTTCGACACTGCAGATAAACTGAGTTTAACTTCTCCTCATCTCTACCTGAAACCCATTTCTTATTAGGATTGGCAAGGTAACAAAATTGAGTTTGAGCCTAAACCTGCGCCTCATCTTCCTTCTCCTGTTCACCAGCTTCACTCGTTACCTGGCCCATGTTGCCTCCTCTGAACTTCAATCTGATCAAATAAGAGAGGAAATAAGAGAGTGTCTCCAGTGGCTCGGCTCTGAAATATGGTTTAGAGAAATGCTGCAGGGATGGAGCCCATTTGGCATTTCCAAAGCCGACCTCAGGATGGCATTTATTCGAAAGCAGACTCAATTTAGATTTTTCTATTGGACTTTGTGTCCTTGTTGCGTCCTTTGTTGTCTCTGTATCTACTCTCCTTTAAGTTTAGTGCAGTGCCCTATATCTCTACCATATGTCAACAGAAAAGAAACTCCGAATTTGAAAACGCACAGTGGGAAGCATAAAATGATATAAGGTGGAATCTGCATTGCATTCATAAAGGCAGATATTCACTGTTCACATATTTTCTGTTTGGTTGGTTTTCTTTATTTATTTTACCAGGTTATTGTTTGTGTTATTTGTTTATGGTGTTAGCTGAGAGATGTGATATTGAAATTTGAAATTGAAATCACTGTGAGCTGATATCCTGCAGAAAGATGCCGGAGCCTGGCTGAAGGTCTTTGTACACATGCACTCGCTGAGCTACAATAGCATGTAAAGTCACCATGAGCCAGTGGAGCCCCTCTGGGCTAAAGCTGAAGCATGAAAGCCCCCTCCACTCCCATCTCATTTCATCTAATGCTCTCTCTTTCTCTTTCTCTCTCTCTCTCCACCCGATACTATTCATCCTGACACTTCTCTCTGCATAAATAATTCAGAACCAGACCCC
>JBBPCX010070731.1:0-10460 GCA_037974365.1 Hydrocynus forskahlii
ATACAGAGGGGGAGATACTGGAATTATTATTAGTATCTATGCATGCATTTATGATATCATTTGACTTTCCCATTGCTCACAGTTTGAATTTGTTCACACTGCAGATGAGGAGACTGCTTCTCAACCTAAAAAGAGAGCTTGTTTGGGGACTCACCTGACAGAGACAGCGAAAGATGGCACAGTGTGGCGTGAAGAACAGGTGGGGACGCATCTCCCTTTCACCCCAGTAGAAGCGTACGCCACAGATGGAGAGCCAACGGCTAAGGCCAGGAAAAGTATCTCGAGTCGCCTTCAGAGCTTCATGTGTTTCATCACTCTTAACATGCTGGTTCATTGGTTCATGGCCCTCCCTGAACTAATGGCATTTATTGTAATTGTCATCTTGCTGGGGCTTACCAATGTTCCATCACTACATGACTGCTGGTCAGCAAACCTTTTCGTACATACAAACCTTTTCGTTGAGTATTTTCATTTCAGTGACTTCGGCATCAATGTCATCTTCTGGGTCAGCAACACCAAAATCACTTCCCATGGGAGAGGCATTCATTACTTCTGGTAAGCAAGGGTGTCGATGGGAGAGAAGGAAATAGGGGCTGTACCTGGTGGAGTTCTAATGATAAAAAGTTTGACAGCAGTAGATCACAAATTAACAATATTTATAAACACAGTTGTTAAAACGCGCAGACCTGATTAGCAGTGTTAATGCCATACACCACAGCAGGTAAGTGGAGGTCCCAGTCATCATGTTCTTCATTCACGTACTTCCTCAGAGCACACTTTATGTTTTGATTTGTCCGTTCATCCTGTAAATATACATGTTTTGTGAGCAAGCAGTGTAGCCATAAGAAACCTGTGTACATAAAATGGACACCCGAGTGTGAGTTACCTGGCCACTGGTCTGTGGATGGTATGCAATAGACGCTGCATGCTTTATGTTTAACAAATGTGCATTAAGCTTTATATTTAACATTTTAAATATTTGGTCATTAAGTTGTGGACAAATGATTGACAGTATTATTTTCAATATTGTTAAAGACAAAATGTACGAGCGGAAATAAATCTTGTTCAAAATGTTTACCTCATTGACAAATTCCTTTCCTTGGTCTGTGATAATTTTCCAGATCATGCCAAACATCTACAATTTACTGGTAATTGCTAAAGACACCTCACTTGCAGTCTTTGACTGCAAAGGTTCAGCAATTACCCATTTTGTGTACAGCTCGGTCATGGTTAAGACATAACTGTTACAGTGTGCGGTTTTGGGTAGTGGTCCAATCAAGTCTAAGCCAAGCACTTCCTAGGCTTCTTTCACCTATAATATGTGCATTAAGCTTATTTACAGATTGGCAAGGCCTTTCATTGCAATAAGAATATGAATAATAAATAACACCTTGATAGAATGCAAAACTGGGGCAACTGTCTTGATTGGATTGTTCAGCTGGCAGCGATGACAACATTTTACCTTAAGGACAGAATTTGAAGAGAGACAAACGACACGTGAAATAGTCATAAAATCAAGCAGGCATATAAATAAGCCATATAATAAAACTTTACTAAGAAAAGAAAATGTGTGGTCGTCACAGTAAACTCAAATGCTTGCCTAAAAGCAAGGGAATGTAAAAAAATAAATCAACATTTGCACCGCAACATAATAGTGTCAATACATTACCCATTCTATTACATCTTTAGCCAATGTAGGCCAGTAGTAGCCAACAATGACCCTGTTTCTAGTGCCTCTGACCCATTATCATTTCCAGTGCCAGGGTTATTGTGGCACTCCATCAAAACAGATCTTTTCTCATCCTCTGACAGGACAACCAGGTGCATGTAAGACCTACATGGGCCAGTGTAGAAAAACCTGTTATCTGTAATATATAAAAAAAATTCTGAAATAGCAGTTCAAAGTAAAATTATTAAAAGGCAGGGAGAAATACTTGCATTATTCACACCATGTTAAATTACACTAAACAATGTTTCACTTCTGAATCATTCTACAAAACAGGAGCCATTACCAATGTTTTTTCCCCAAAAGTTCCATATTTACTTTTTTTTCAAACATGAGTCATTTTTTACCATCCTGTCAAGATCATCATGTACAATGTTTGAGTAATAAAGCATGAAATGCCTTGTGAAAATGTAATGTATTCGTACTAGTAAAATATCCGTTTATAAGGAATAATCTATTTAATCTAGTAAGATTACAAACATGAAAATTAATTTGCGCAACAATAGCTGAAATAAGAGTGTTCATGAAACATTTAATTTCCATCATTAAAACGTCCCAATTACATTTTTAAAAGAATCACTAGAAGTAACACAGATCTTGTTCCTAAACACAGTTCACTTAGATGTACCATTTAAGGTGAAATTAGACTGTGCATGTCACAGTAAGACACGGTCTCTTCCTCCAAGGGTGGATGCAATGTCACCTTTCAGGAAATAATCCTGACAAGTGCGTTAGAAAGCAAATGCGTTCTATACAAAATAAATCGACTGGACTACACACTAAAATCAATTTATAAAACAAAAACTTACAAACATTCTACCTGCAAGTTATGGTAGAAAGCAAAGGTCTTCATTTCTTGAGAAACACTATTTCTTAACAAAGTAAAGCGAGCAGCTGTAACAACACAGCAGCAAGCAGAAATAATGTGATTTCTGCATAAGCGTAGCCCTTGTCACTACCCAATTTAGAGATTGATTTATTTAAACTTTTAAATAAAGTGTAATAACCCAAACGTGAATTCTGCACCCACGTAAAACCAAGAAGCCGCTGCCGTAAAGCAGCAGCGAGCGAAATTACGTATTTCTGCGCATGAGTAGTCAAAGATTTCCTGTCTAAATCTGGTAGTGACAGTCACCAATTGCCACTGGTGATTTGGAGAGCACTTCTTCACTGTCTCTCCTAGGTGGAACAGAGACAGCGCCCCCTACTGCTCTGGAGTACGCTGTGCCACCAACACTTCCTGGTACTCCAGAGAGCTTCTAGTCACTGCTGGCACCCACTACTGTTCCTGAGGGTTCCCAGTCACCACCATTACTACCTGGTGACCCAGAGTGCTGCTACTGACCACTGGCATTTCCTGGTGTCTGGAGAGCAGCTTCTTGTTAATGCTGCCTCCTGCTCTGAAGAATATTTCCCCGCCAACTCCCACTACTGCTCAGAGAGTGCTTTGCTGACACAGCCTGTGGTTCTGAGAAGCATGCTGACACAAATGCCCCCTACAGCTCTGAAGGGCATTTTGGTGAAGGTTCTCCCTTCTGCTTCAGAGGACTCTAGTTCACTGGCTCCTTCAAGTGCTCAGGTGAGCATTACTTCATGGTTATTCTTTCGGCTCATTGATAGCATCTCCTGTTACTCCGGTGAACTGTCCTGCACTGGCATTATTTCTTGATACACCAGAGAGATTCTAATTGCTGCTACCACCCCCTGCTGTTCCAGAGGATTCCAGGTTGCTTGCTCCTCAGACACCAGATTTTTCTCTGTCAGTATTTCTTTATTCACTGCCAGCATCCCAATCCCTGGTTTCTCATCACTGGTATCCCAGTATTCTTGTTTCTTGTCATCAGTAACCCAGCCTCCTGGTGTCCTGTAATCAGCCACCCAGCCTCCCAATCCCCCATTCCTGCCCATCTTATTCCCTGTCCCTGGATTCCCTTTTTCTGCCCATCCCATCTATTTGTGTTATCCGGTCGCAGTCTCACATGGATTTTAATGGCACTGGGGGGAAGATATATTACATCCTATCCTGGTTTTCCCGCATCTGATTGTGTTTTTCCTCTTTGTTTGTTCGATTTCCATTCGCCATCCTAGTCCTACCCCGTTAGTGGTCCTACCTCCTGTCTGTCTCCCCACACTTCTTTCCCATGTGTATTGTTTCTGTGTTTTGTTTCTGTTCTACAGTTATGTCTATCCTTCCTTACATATTAACATTGCAAACGTGAGTTAGTGAGTGAATGAGTGATGAGGGTTCGATGAGGGAGACGGCACACTAGACACCTGGGTCAACCATCCTTATATACAGGGGAGAAACACAAGGAGACAGACATGAGAACCAACAGGCAGGTCCCATGTGGAGAGTCAGACCCAATCACCAACCTAGTATAAATAATTTTGGATAAATAAATTCATTCTCTTTTTGATAATTATCCTGTGTTTCCTCCTTGCCTGCTGGCTTGGTCCATCACACTTGGTGGCAGTAGTGGGATCAGCCAGTTGAGGACACAGGGTTTTATTTATTTATTTTTCCTTTCTTTTTTCTTTTTCTTCCCCCCAGCAGGAACTACAGTTCCAAGTGCTGCAACGACAGCTCGGGCTTTTGCAGCATGAGGTTCAAGCCCGTGCATCTCCTGTAGAGTCTACTTCTATAACAACATCAGGCCCTTTGGCGGCTTCTGATTCAGAGAATTCTACCCAGCAGGCCCGCTTCGCAGCCTCAACAGAAGCCATCCACGCTGCCAATAATGCATCAGGTCCGTCTTGTTTCTCTCATGAGCCCAGACTTGAGAAATTAACAGAAAATGATTATGTTGAACAATTTCTCCTTACATTTGAGAAAATTGCAGCTGCATGTCGGTGGCGAAAATTCGACTGGGTTTTCCGACTTATTCCACTCCTGATGGATAAGGCCAGAGCATGATATCAATCCTGAAACATACAGACAGAGGTTCCGCTGTCTCGATGTTGAGCCTGATGAGAGCCCCCAAGAGCTATATGTTAGGCTGAAAGAGCTGTATGTGAAGTGGATACAACCAAAAGGTAAATCTGTGCAAGAAATTGGTGAAATAATTATTATGGAACAGTTTTTGAGAATGTTGTCTCCAGGACTTCAGGTGTGGATAAAGGAACATGGTCCAAAATCAGCAGCTGAGGCTGCCACTTTGGCTGATGTGTTTGTGGCTGCCCGCGAAAAGAATCTGCCATGGAGTAACATGGGTTGGAAGACTGGAAAGGATGTATGGAGGCCTGTAACCCCTCAATACCACCAGGGGTCACCAGCCGGTGTGGGTAAGCCACCTGTAAGGGAGAATCAACAAACACGGTCAAGAGCTTCCAGTAGATCACCAATTTGTTACCTGTGTGGACAGGAAGGCCATATTAAACCAATGTGCCCAAAGAATCCTGGTAAGCTCACTCAAATGTGTTTTGTTCCACGCCAAAGTGTTGATAAGGAGCCTTAGCAGTTCATGAAAACAACCAATGTTAAGATAAATGGAGAAAATCTTAAAGCCTTAATAGATACTGGCAGTACTCAGACTCTTGTTCACAGGAAATATGTGCCAGCTAATATCATATGCACTTTAGAGACCATTCCCATTCCCATCTGTTGAATGTTGGTGTTGCAGATAATTTACATTTCCCAGTGGTTCTGGATGATGACCTGCCTGTACTTTTTGATTTGTTAAACCCAGTGCAAAGTTGGAATGTTGCAGTCACCAGAGCACAAGCTAAGCAGGTGGATGCAGATTCCCAAGTCTTTAGTGCCTTGCCCTTCTATGGTGTTGAGCTGGAAACACAGGTGTCGGAAGCCCCGTAGCCAAAGGAGGCAAGAGAAATTTAGACACACTGTGGTACAACCAACAGTTGAGGTTACTCCAGAAATGCCCATAGGCTTTCAAATATCTGACAACATTATTCAGCTGCAGGAAGCGGATCCAACATTGTCTGTCTTTCTACAGAGAGCTAAGGAGAAGAAGCTGGAGATGGAGCTTGATGGCAGGGCAGAGGAGTATTTCCTTCCAAGTGGTGTCCTTTATTGTCAGCATGGCCCGTCTAAGCAATTAGTGGTCCCGCAGGCGGCCCAAGATGTATTACTTACCTTGGGTCACTCAATTTCCTGGCCACCTGGGGAAACATAAGACCACTGCTTGCATTAAACGCCATTTTACTGGCCAGGTAGCCCAGTTCTGCAGGAGTTGTCCTCAGTGCCAAAAGACTTGGATTAGAGGGCCCACTACAGCCCCACTCCAGCCACTCCCCATCATTAGTACACCCTTTGAACATTTGGGGATAGATATTGTTGGTCCTGTGGAAAAAAGTAAATCAGGAAATCGTTACATGTTGGTAATTACAGATACCAAATATCCGGAAGTTTTTCCATTGAAATCTGTTAAAGCAAAGACTGTGGCTTTTGCCCTAGTTCAGTTATTTTCAAGAGTGGGATTTCCATGTGAAATTTTGACAGACCAAGGCACTAATTTTATATCTTCTGAAGCAAGTTTACCAGCTCCTGGGTATAAAGAGTGTGCACACCACCCCATACCATCCACAAACTGATGGGTTGACAGAGTGGTTCAACCAAACCCTCAAACAAATGCTTCGTAAGTTTGTAAATGAGACTGGATCTGACTGGGATCAGTGGCTTCCTTACCTCCTCTTTGCCTATAGGGAGGTACCCCAAGCTTCTACAGGTTTCTCTCCCTTTGAACTTTTATATGGTCATGAGGTGAGGGGCCCTCTGGCCTTGCTGTGGGAGACCTGGGAAGGGGACCATAGGAGGGAGGGGCCTGTAAATGTCATTTCCTATGTTGTACAGATGAGAGAGAAACTGCAGAAGATGAGTCATTTGGCAGAGGCACACATGGCAGAGGCACAGCAACATCAGAAGACCTGGTATGACCAGGCAGAGGAGGTTTGAACCAGGTCAACAGGTCCTGGTCATGCTGCCAACCAGCGATTGTAAGTTGCTGGCAAATTGGCAAGGGCCTCTTGAGGTCTAGGAGCAACTTGGACCCACCACCTATTGGGTTTCAAACCTGGGGCGCCCACGTTCCAGTCGGGTGCTTCATGTGAACCTCCAAACGCAGCTGCTTTATAGTGTCTAGTGTTTAGTGTTTGTTATCCCCTGTGTTTTATGTAGGTCTGATCAGTCACAGTATATATGTGTCCTTTGTGTTTGTTGAAGTCAGTTGGGTTTGTTACACTTAAGTTGAGTTTTGTGTAGTTCTTTTTGGCTTTTTTGCAGCAGAACAATGTCAGCGAGTCTGGAGAGGCCTTAGAACCATCTGACGCCACAGAGAACAGTGGGGGATGTGAGATGGATAAATGAACTGAGCGACTACTTCAAAAGTTTTGACTCATCTGCCCCTGCCTCTCCACCCATACTGCCCTCCCTGATCCAGTCCCCAACATCTGTTACAGACACCCCCAAATCAACCTCTGTTCCACCTCAGACACTTCACATCGCCTCCACACGCTCAGCTCATTGCTCCTCCTCCTCAACCATGTCATCCAGTACACATCCAGCACATGGCTCCAACCTGTGTATTTCAGCCATCAAGATTAAGATGGAACGGAGTAGGATCAGTGCTAGGAAGGCAGCGGGTCTTGATGGCACCAGTTCTAGGGTTGTCAAGTGGATCAGCTGTGTGGATCAGCTGTGTGGGGTAATGGTGCACATCTTCAACCTGAGCCTGAAACTGGGGTGATTACCACAGCTTTCGAAAACCTCTTGTGTAGTACCAGTGCCGAAGACCCCACATCTAAAGGACTTCTACAGCTACAGGCTGGTGGCTCTGACATCCCATCTGATGAAGACCCTGGAGCAGTTCGTCCATGCACTGCTTCAGCCCCTGGTGAGCTCATTACCGGAGCCACTACAGTATGCCTACCAGCCTGGCATTTAAGTGGATGATACAATCATCTATCGTTCCCTCTCTCACCTGGAGACTGGCAGGAGTGCTGTGTGAATCATGTTTATCCTACCCACAATCCTGAGGTGCAAGCTGGAGTACACTGGTGTGGACCATCACCTTGCAAAATGGATCCTGGACTACCTCACTAACCAACCACTGTATGTGAGAACCCAGGGTTGTGTGACAGACAGGGTCATCTGCAGTACTGGGGTCCCACAGGGAACGGTTCTGGCACCATTCCTCTTCACCATCCACACTGCAGACTTCTCCTACAACTCCACCAACTGCTTCCTGCAAAAGTTCTCTGATGACTCTGCAATAGTCAGCCTCATCACTGATGGGGACGAAAAGGAGTATAGAGAGCTGACCAGGGACTTTGTGGGCTGGTGCCAGCAGAACTACCTTCAGATCAACACTGGAAAAACCAAGGTGCCGGTAGTAGACTTCCACAGGCACAAACATCCTCCACTGCAACCACTGAACATCCAGGGCATGGACACTGAGGCTGTGGAGAGCTACAGGTACCTTGGAGCAATAAACAATAAACTAGACTGGATTCATAACACAAATGCACTCTACAAAAAGGGCAGAGCAGGCTGTACCTGCTTCGGAGGCTCAGGACTTTTAAAGTGCAGGGGCAGCTGAGGATCTGAGGACCACAGGACTCTGTGGTGGCATAAGCCATCTTTTACAGTGTGGTCTGCTGGGGCAGCAGCATTTCTGCTGGGAACAGAAAGAGACTGAACAGGCTGATCTGGAGGGCCAGCTCTGTTCTAGGATGCCCTCTGGACCCAGTGAAGGTTGTGACTGACAGGAGAATGATGTCCAAGCTGTCATCCCTATTGAATAACATCTCCCATCCCATGCAGGAGATTTTGACAGCACTAAGCAGCTCCTTCTGTGGCAGCGTGCTGCATCCACATTGTGGGAAGGAAAGATTCTGCAGGTCTTTCCCTCCAACTGCTGTCAGACTCTACAACAAAGTCCTTACAGCTGACCACACAAGTAGTAATTATCCTACACTTTCTGTCAAACTGTCAATCAATATGATTTATGACTCTTGTTGATTTATGCCCCCCCTAGATGGTAGATTATGACCATGTTGTTTTATGACCGGTGGGGGCCAGTGGGGGACCACCACTCATTTACTGCCGGTGTGTCATGGGGTATGTGAAAAGAGGATCCGACACATCTTTCATTAATTGTAGGGACACTGTAGCCCTGCAGCTATTCAGTGGGGTGATAATTTTTTCAAAGACATTTTGTTGTGGAACATTTCAGGGGTGTGTGTTCTAAGTGTTTGAGATGATAACAGGTCTACGGCAATGAATCACTCATGGTCTACAACAACAGAGGACGCATGGCCCATGTCAGAGGAAGATACAAGAAGGGGTACGAAATGTAGGAAGAGACTTTTCACGCCTACACAGATCAGTTATGTTAATCCGAAAATAAACTGTGTGCTGATAAGACAAAAACTTGTCAGTAAGGTTCTTAAAGATTTGATGGATGCTCAGGAATTTCAATGTATGTCAAGAAACAGATTTGTATGCGGATATACTTTCAACAAAAAAGGTGTGTGAAATTATACACAACCCATCATGCTTGTGGGAAATTTACAAATGTCATGTGTCACATATCGTTCTGTGTCGAAGATTGGAAATGGTTCAGAAATAGAATTTGGAAAAAAACGTAGTAGGTTGTGTGGTGGCTACCATGAAATATTTGATAGTGTCATATCTGAAAAGTGTTACTATCTATATTCCTGCTATATGGGGTATGTAAATGGCGGGTTGGGACTACGAGCCTTTCTAAATGCTCCATCTATTGATTTATTTAAAGCCGTAAAACACACAAATCCCCATTTTATGCATGTTTTTCAAGAAGATATACAAACTGCTTAAATGGTGTCAACTTTTGCACGGGTACCCCCATCGAGTGTGGGTGACACCCCCATCGAGTGTGGGTGGAGTCGTGTCATTGGGCAACCCTCCTGGCCTGCTTGAAAACCTAGGCATCTCCATTTTGGAGTCATCGTGACACACGGTCCGACCATGTTACTAGTGGATGAAGTTGAGATGGCTGACATATGTAATAATATCGACAAATTGTTTGTGAAACTAAGTGGTGTGAATTTGTCACATGTGCAAAGGACTCAGTCTGTTGAATCTGCTATGTCTCTGCTAAGCTGTGATGGGCCTTCATGTGGATGGTTGTTTGCCGCTGTCTATTTTAAAAGTTAGAAAGTTGCATGTTCCGGTCATTCTGCAACATTTAATTGATGAAAGACTCAAGAAATCTGTTATGGTTGGGAAGTGGACCACCCCAGCCAATAGCAGCATTCAGCATTCAATGAGCTGGATGTGTGGTTTTACCTAATTCACGTTGAGAACATAAAACATAGATTTTTGCAACTGGGCCACAGCAGGTCATTGCAATCGTCTTGGAAACATATGGTTTCCAACACCACCCTTAAAAGACTCTTGGCGTTCTGGAAGCTATTGTTTACCAACTTGAAGAAGAAGAGCTCTATGAGCTGGATGTGTGGTTTTACCTAATTCACGTTGAGACATAAATCATAGATTTTTGCAACCAGGGCCACAGCAGGTCATTGCAAGCATCTTGGAACATATGGTTTCCAACACCACCACCAAATTGTACTCCTTTTATCATGCTTATTTATTTACTTATAATGTCTATTGACTTATTAAATAAATGTTATAAATAAATAAATAAGCATGATAAAAAGAGTACAATTTGGTGATTAAAACTGGCAATTTAATTATTATGCAATTAATTGTAAAATCAATTTTAATAGAACAAGG
>JBBPCX010070732.1:0-10460 GCA_037974365.1 Hydrocynus forskahlii
AGCGTGCTTTCGCGATAAAAATGTTTTCTATTTTTATTTGTTTGCCAAAAGTTCCCGTTTTTCTGTGTCACCCTGTAAATGCTATGTCAGTCTTTGTTTTGATACACTATTTTGTTATAGGCCTACAGAGAATGTTGTAATATCTTTCAGCAGTTTTTAAAGCACTTGTTCTGAATGCCCTTTGTTCATGCACTTCGTTCAGAATATTAAAATGCACTTGAATTCACATGTTTTATGAGAGAAGATATTTAATTGTATAACATTTCAGCTATCTTGCTTTTAGGCTATCCATGAGTGGGGCCAAGTAAAATATTTTATTTCAATTTTTTTATTTTATATTATGCATTGTTTGAATGCTAAATAAATATTTTCATAGTTTTTATAACAGATTTATTCTTTTAATAATTTAATAATAATTTCTTTGGGTTTTCAGCCAAGTGTTTCCTCATTTTCGGTTTTTGCTTTCGGTCCAAAAAAATCATTTTGGTGCATGCATCCCTAATATTGATGCTGTTTAGTTGGCTCCTCAGATTGTAGTTTGTCTTTTTTCCGACAGTGATTAAATTAAAATTGCTGCACAATTAAACCTGTCATAAAGAAATATAGCTCAGGTAAAGTTTGTGTGTGATTGATACTACATAAGATATTGTATGCTTCCAAAAGGAGTAACATGCTGTATACAGTACACGGCGTATAACTTCTTCTTTGTTGAAAAAGTCCTTGTACTGCTGGTGTGGTGGGGCTCAAAATGCCCAGGTACTGCCTTTTTGGGGACACGGTGAACACAGCCTCTCGCATGGAGTCTACAGGATTACGTAAGCAGCCCACTCAGTCTTGTGAATCCATGTGAGTCTGTCTACTATCAACATTCTCAAGCATACCAACTGCAAGTTTGAGTATGAGAAGAGAGGAGAGACGTGTGTTTGTGTGTGGTCTGTGTGTTTTCCTTTATGAATGAACAAAGATTAAATAAATTAACAAGGCATTACCTCTTTCAACACCATCAAGTCACCTTTTTATCACCTGGAATTCATCATTAGGGTAAGGGCAAAGAGGTGACATACTGGTTAACAGGAGTCATAGGACAAAACTACAAGCTGCCTACTCCTCCGGCAGCGTGAGTCAACCATCTTTACACATTTATCGTCATTCTCACATATTTGATGTATGAGTATGTGGGTTTTACCTGCACTATAGTCAAGGGCGTAACTCTGTGTTAAATGGGAGCATCTGTGGAGGTCCAGGAGCGTGCAGTCAGTTAAAGAAATGCCATTTTACCATGTGTATCTATCATATAATGATGCACTTGCACCTAACGCTATTTACTGTTGCCCATCTGTTGCTGTACAGCTTATTAACCCCCGTTTATCCTGTCTATTAAAAGAAAGGGTATACCTTATGACCACGTATTATTTAGGTGGTGGACCGTTCTCAGTACAGTAGTGACACACTGTGTAACAGGTTAGACTTGAGCAGGGTCCAGTCCTATTCATAAATGGCCAGTGTGTGCACGTATGAGCAGTTGTTTAAAGACTGGTGTTTTCAATATAATGGTCAGTTCATATAGGCATGATATGAGTGTTCAATAAACTTGGCATAGTTTGTTAAAGAGTCTACACCACCACTGGAGTTTTAGCATTGGTGTTACCAGTCTGTCTGTTCCCTGTGGTCTAAAAATTGAAATCTTTTGTAACCTATCAATTAGGGATGGGAATCAATAAGAAATTATTGATGTCAATGGCAATATCGATTCAAAAATGGTCTCAATTTTGGACCCACTCTGTGGCCGAGAGTAACGTGCCAAAGACGCCTTGCTAGCACCCGCTAAGGCCGAGGCTGAGAAGGCAACAACAGTATAAAATAAACTTTTTTTAACTGATCATAATTTTGTGGACAGGTAATAAGACCTGGTTAGCTACATATTTACATTAAAAAAGGTAGTCATGGGACATTTTTTAGCCTCAAAAGCAGCTGTTTCATTAGATGTCATATTTACACGGTAAATATAAACACTTGCACAATAAATTATGCACTTATCTTCCTTTAAACAATAAATATGGTCCAAATATGAAAATATAATTATAAAAATAAATTATTATTGATAATAAGTGGCATTGTAGTTAGTTACCCTCGTCTATGGAAACCACAGAGCTTCCACTTGAGCGCTGAGAATCGAACACATGGCATTCTTGAATTTGAATGCTGTGTTGAGACCGCAAATGTTTTAACATGTTGGTAGTGTTACCACCCTTGCAAGTTATAACTGCACTACACTGGTTACAAACGCAACTGTGTTTTGTTTTTTTTTTGGTAAAATGCAACCACGCCACGGACCGCTTTCTCCGCTCCATGATAATTCAAGTCGCAGAGTGTGACGTCATCGCACGTGACACGGAAAAAAGTCCGAAAGAATCGTTAGAGGAACCGATAAAGTCGGAGGTAAACGATTCCGGTGCTTCACAAAATTAGAACCGGTTCTAAATCAGAACCAGGTTTCGATTCCCACGCCTACTATCAATGTTGTTGATTTTAGCTTGTTTGTCTTATCCACTGTATTCATCCCTTCGTAATGTAGAAAACTTCCAGCGTCTACAGCAGGACCTGGCCCAGCTGATTAAGACGTGTCTAGAGAAGCGCACTCCAAGGCTGGATATAAGGAAGACTCTCATCTCTGCAGAGATGGCTTAAAGGGAGCTCTGTGCTACAAGACTCAGAGCATCTGGAGTACCTGCACCTGGCAACTGTAGACAACCTGAGCACTTACCTGTAACGCCACACATCAGTACTCTCATCTTTACTGCCTGTACCAGTTCACTTCACTACAGAATTTATTTTAGACATTATATTTAAAGAGCGCTTGTTTTCAGCTTGCTTAAGTACTATCTTTTAGTCATCAGTGTGATTACAGTACGGGGGGAACAAAATTTTATTTGAATTTTGGGTCACACATCCATGCATGGATTGTCTACCATAACATATGATTTATTTTCCTTAACAACATATCCAAAAAAACGTATCGATCCAAATTTCTTTGGCTTATATACACTGAATAATTCCTCAAATATTAAGATGAAAAGTATGATTTTTTTAAATGAAGAAATCTCCAGTCTGTTATTGATAAATATACCTGATGCCAAACTGCTTACACATAATACAGATCTATGACCTCTTAACCTGGACAACTGGTAAAAAAACCAAAAAAACCCAAAAACAAAACATTGAAAAAAAAATCTGTATAAAAAAGGCATGAGGCAAAATAATACAGGAAAATGGAAGTTACTGTATCGAGGGCAAACCCTTTAGTTCTTAAACACGTATCAACCTCAAATACCTGTTAGCATAAAGCTGTTTCTTTTTTTTTTAAAGCTTTAGGAGTACTTCAGTGACCTTATAAAACAAAGAAAAGTATTAAAAAACACACTATTGGTCATTTAACTCATTACTTTATGACCTGGTTTGATTGACATGCAAAGGACAACTCATTTAAAACTTAACATAAAATAAGACTTTCCGTATGTCCTTCCACATGGGAGTATTTAAAAATAATTTACTTTCATAAGGCTGAAAATGATAAAGCAGGTATTTTAGATAAGTCTGCACCAAGTAGGGTCATGTCTTGATTTATATAAATAAAGGCAAAGATTAAGAATATACCAAATAAAAAAAGAGAAACACATTAAAAAAGTACTGAAGAGATGGACAAAAAGCTTTCCACAGGTGTCCGATATCTAAGTAGACCACAGTGTACTGATTCAAGGAAGAAAAAGCTTCATCTAAGCTTCGTCCTAAAAAGATTAGCTGAACAACAATGGATTGCTCTCACTCCAGTACTTCAATATGCTCTACTTAGAACATGCTGGCTTGTCAGTTGACACACACCTAATAGTGACCCACTAATGCACTGGCCTATTCTAACATTTATTACAAAAAGGCATTGAGGATGGGTATTAGAGTATACCATTTTGAAAGTCATAGCAGAATAATAGGCCATGGCACATACTAAAGAAAGCTAAGCTAACTTCACCAGCAAAGCTATTTTGATCTCATGTTGAAATGAGGTTTGTTGTTTTGAAAAAAAAAAAAGAAAGTTATTTAAAAGAATCCTCTGTCATTTTTCAACCTAATCTCCATCTAGTGTACCCTAAATTACCACGGACAGTTTATTAGGGACATTTGCGCTCATTAGCTATTTTATTAGGTGTATCTACCATGTTAATGCACTTAACACCTGACTGTATTTATTGTCAAATGCAGGCTCATAACTATGGGAGATTCCATTTTTTAAAATGATCTTATTTAAGTACAAGCTTAAAGAGGACAAATTGGATGGTAAGCTATCTTGCCTCCTGGATTACACTTTTTAGCACCCAATTAACAATAAAAAAGAAAGCACAAATATATAAACATTACTTACTCCTGGCCTCCAAAGGCACAGCAGCACCAATTGGTCTTGCTGAGGGTAGTCAACACATTAGCATTAATGCATTAGCTTCATTAATGCATTAGCTTCAACAGAAACATGCCATTGCTTGTTCCAGATCAGTGGAAAATAATTGCAGTCTATTAAATAATAGTGGTCTTTTGAAGAATGGTGATCATGTGATTATGTAAAAACAGGGATAGGCCAAACTATACATGTGGCAGATGGAGATAAGGTTGAAAAACACTGGAGTATTAAGTTGAGGCCTTTGCAATAAATAGGTTAGTCTAAACTAAATACCTTAGTCTACAAGATGTGTGTGAAATGACGAAGCTAAAGTAGCAACACAACAAACTTGTGGCATGGCATCACAACTGCCATAATCTGCAGTTATCTGACCTCACATTTTAGGCCATAATTAGCACAGCAGAGTCCCAGTGGTACCTAACACTGGAAAGCTCAAAGACTGTCGGGCCATGGCCACAATCACACTCTGGTACAGAGTGATGTTGGTGCCATTCCAGGGTGACACTGTGAGTACATGTCCACTCCTCTCCAATGGTGCCCCGGATACAAGTTCACATCTGATTCACATGTGCTAACAGGACCAGACTGGCATCTTTACAAATGAGTCAGCTTTCCAATAGTCTGTGCTAAGAATCACCAAGTAAAGTACTTGTACCACTAATTAAAATGGACAGCAATATGTAATACACATATCACTAATGCCTTCTCTTACTCCATCATTGTGGGGATTAAAATTTTACCCCCGTTGTTTCACTAAAATTATTCCATATCACTAATATTAGAATGTTATGCCGAAATTAGTTTGCTCTTTGGTCACAGGTTACTAAGATATGCTTTGTTTAAGCCCTAATACTTTTTTCCCATACCACACATTTCCTCTTGTATATCCTTACTATACAGTTCTGTGCTTCTTCCATGTCTTTTTGCTGCTGGTCATAAGATGACAATTGGTCATCTTATGACCACCTGGTCATTAGGACAATTCAGTACTTATAAAAAGTAAAGGTAATACAAAACTGGTTCTGGAAACTTCTGGAAAAAGCAGCATGTTCTAAATCCAAGATCCATGAATCTGGAAAAGCTGTGAAAAGGGTAAAAAAAAAAAAAAAAGTTAAAAAAATCAGCATGTTTTTTTTTGCTTCACTACAGTTACACTGAAGTAAAGGTGCTGCACATAAATAATATTGAACACTGCTAAATAAAGCCTGACCAAAGGACAAATGCTTCTTCAGATGAAGATGTAGGTGAAGATGACTAAATGAAAGGACTAAATGGAGCTGAAACTGTGCAGGACAACTAAAGAAAATCATCATTTGGACTGAATTCAGTATAATCTTTATGCTTCCCCCAAATGTTTTAAGTACAGTATGTGTGCAGCCTTGCTTGGATGTTTCTAATGTCTAGGCTATAGCACTTAATTGTACCCTGCTTATTAAACTCATCACATTCTGATACTGAATGTATGTCATGACAATATGGCGGAACTAATTTCGTTTTCTGGACTTAAAAGGAAACAAAAAACTGTATGAACTGTATGAACCACTTTCAATTGTCTTTACAGATCTCTCACATACTAATTTCTTAATAGTGTAAGAACCTAATTTAGTTAACTGCAACTGATTGCAAGAATAAACATTTTTTTATAAACGCATTTTGGTATGTTCATTTTGGGAGGACTGATTTATTTAAAATGAACCCTGGTATGATGTGAGAATGCTGCCATGCAAACCTCGGAGCACAGGGGGCTGAGACCCTCATTGCAGGTCTGTCTTAATTTGCTTCAATGCAAACTATGATGTGGGTTGGATAAAGTACGATGTGGTTGTGCAAAAACCATAGCCACTTGTGGCTAACTGTTGCTGTGGGAGGCTGCCGTCATGACAGTTTGGTGATTTACCTGCTCTAAACCTAACAATATACCTGCTCTAAACCTATCAAAGACCAACTAAACCGAACAATATACTGCTGAACTTGGCGCATTAGAGTGACAAAATTACCAAACCATGGTGGAATACAGTGTACAATTACATGATTTTGCAACCCATGCTCACCCCTGACTGACAATTTATATAAAACCCACTACAAACATAAACACACAGCTAGTAAGACTTTGTGCTGTGCTGTCTTTTCCTATGACATTTTTTATATTCAACGCAACACAGTGTGTAACTCACAGTGTTACTTAAGCACTGATGTACATCGCTCTGCATAAAAGGTGTCTGCTAAATGCCGTAAACATAAAAATAACTCTCAAATATGAACTGAATACATATATAGAGAAAGGGCTAACATGTAAAATGACATCAAAAAATCATCAAGCCAAATAGGAAGATAAGGGCCTTTCCATTGTGTCTCTGCATTGCAGAGACATAAACCTAATTCAATAAAACACAACACTCCAGCGTCTTCTTTTTATGGGATATCCTTAAAATATCTACATCTAACACAAACACACTAAGCTAGCATTTTTCCTCACCCATTGCTGTGATCTGAAAAATGACAAGCCTCTTAATCGCTAATCCACTCATTGGTGCTGGAATTTCTCTCTCTCTCTTCCTCCTGATCCTCCTTTGCTCCTTCATCCTCCTGAGATTCTGATGTCTTCACATTTATTGAATGATCAACAAGGAGAAGAGAAGGTGGAGAACAAAAAGGACCGCAAACACATGGGTGACAAAAAAAAAGAGGAATGAACATGTTTCATAAAAATCATCAAAAACAAATATGTGCAGATGATAAGGTCTTTGCAGACAGAATATGATACTGAATGGGAAGTGATTAAAAATGGGACTGTACTAAAGGATACACAATTGCTGTACATTACCAGTGAAGATCACCAGTTTGTGAAGGATATGTTGACTGGAAATGGTAATGTGTTCAACAGAACACTTAAACAGAACAATAGTATGTACATGTTGTGTGCCCTAACCTTATTCTTGTGGCTCTGCTCGGTACCCGGAAAAACGCCAGACGTGTGCAGCTCTTTGGACACGACACAGAGGAACTCAGCCTGGTCTTCTGTTCCATAGCTGTAGGATGAGCCAATGTTCACCATCTACAAGAGAGAATTACATTACATGTCCTCAAGACTCAAAGGTGTTGTGTTTAAAAGGGAAAGTCGGTCTAGATCAAACACTCAGATACTGGCTAATTTAAATACTGGAGTATTCCTTGGTTAAATTTTGCCTCAGTTCTCTATAGTATTCAGAGGCTTGATCTTTTTTAATCTGCAAAAATTGTACCTGAACTACAACACATTTGCTCCATTAATATAAGAAAATAAATACACATATTTATAGCTGGTTTAGCTTATTGCATTATAACTTAATGCCTCAAGACTCGTCACCTTGACTTAGAACACAGCAAGGTGCATAACTTTATACAGGGCGATTGTAGCTAAGAAAAGTGCTCAGTGATAAAATGCTAGAGGAATTTTATCACAAATTAGTGAATTATCTCAAATGTTTGGGTAAAGTGATTCCTATCCAAGTACCACTACTTGCCCCATGCATGCTGCTTCTGCTCCATCACATAGCTGCTTCAGGCAGTGACACTGATTAGAAAATAAAATAAGAAAAAGAAGCCGAATAGCAGATTTTTTTTTTTTTTAACTATTGTACCTGATAAGAGAATTCTCCACAAACCATTGCGCAGAAACCATTGCCCTGGACCAATAAGATTGACACATATGAGTAAATTTTTATTTTAAATATACTTTACAGAATGTGAAAGTGTAATTTGACTTGATTACATGTTGGAAGGACAGATGCTTGATGTTCCTTAGATACCACAGCTGGAGTGTGGACCAAAACACAGATTGAGTCACTTTAGGGTGTTTTCACATATAGTCCTCTTTAAAGGACCTGAACTCACAGTCCTCTAGAATTAGTCCAAAAAGCGGACCAACAGAAAGGGAACTCAGTGATTTTTCTGTTCACAGAGTGAGTTCATTTGAAAGGGGACTCAGTTCTCTTTCTGGTCCACTTCAGCTCAGGTATGGTCTCAGTTCTTTTTCTGTTCACACTTTAGCTCCTCATCCAACCTGCCACTGCTGTCTCTTCATGTTCCCGATTCTTAGGTATTTTTTTCTCCATAAGAGTAGATGGTTAAACTCTACCAAACTTCTACATTTTCCACAAATAACTATGCTACTGTTGAATGTTTAGAGAAACTTGATCTTGACAAAAACTCTAGATCCCTTTATTTATTTATTTATTGGGTTTTTATTTTTTTATTAGAATTTATTAATTTATTTCTGTTTATTAGTTTATTTCTTTATTGTCTGTTTCCCGCATAGACATATACATGGTTTCCCGGGACTGTACCATGTGATCTCCCTATAGTAAGCCTAGAGTGTGAAAATTGTCGAAGCGAACCCAGAGCATTTTGTGTTCTAACGCGCAAGTTAAACGAACTGTGCCGCAGACTGAAAGTGAACCAAACTGAGACCACGTCCCAAGATGGTCTCAGTTTGGTTCATTTAAAAGGGGTCTGAGTTTGTTTGGAGTGTTCACATATACTAAAAAATGCTGACTAATCGATCTGAGTTCGCTTTAAGGACTGAAACGGACCAAGTGTGAAAACACCCTAAGTCAATAGCATCATCAGGCCTGTGTGTCCAAGGCTACTGCCCAGAATGTTTTGCGATAAGCCTTGTTCTATTAATGTGTCCAATCATTCTGATGCTTACAGGTCACTGAATCTAAATAAAATTTTAAGGATGCCTTTTAAAAATGATGAGCAATCAAAGTCTGTAGAATGCTGGTCAGGTCTGCTGTAATTTTAATCACTTGTAACATTCTGCAATTAATGCAGTGGAATCAGCACCTTTAGCTGCATTTTTGCACTCTTAGTCTGAAATTAGTAACACTGAAGCCACATTAGATGCAGGTGTCACTGCAGCAATCAGATATGCTAGCAGACTCCAAGTTCTGGAGGGACAATGGGACACTGCGGGCAGGGGGAGGGAAATCAATTCAGTGTCAGTCTAACCCACAGTCCAGAGCAGTCCAGGGCGGGGCTTTCGGCAGGTGCGAACGCTGACCTGCTCAAACCTCCAGCCATCTGACATAGTGGACACCATCTGGGTCAGCTCCTCCTCCTGGCACTGCAACACCCTATACACATGCTTTGGAGGTACCTGCTGTAAGAGTGAGAGTGAGAGAGTGAGAGTGTGAGAGAGAGAGAGAGAGAGAGAGAGAGAATGAGAGAGAGAGAGAGACACCAATAAAAGAAAGAAACCAAAGAGGTGAGCCTTAATGGAGGCAAAGTATGTGTTGCAGAGGGAAGATAGTGAGCGATGGAAAAAAGCTGCAAAAAAAAAAAGCAGAGTAAAAAGACAGACTGGGTGCTGGAGGAGCTGAAATTCATTTGTATAGTTTTACTTAAGATATGTTATGCAAGTGGCCAAGTGAAAATGTTTTATGTAAATGAGTTTTAAGAAATTGGTTTGGCTTAAAGTCCCATTTACACAAGTTGCCCTACTAACTTACACTGTTTTTCTCATTACCCTAATTGTGCTCAATGAATGACACTTCAAGTCCAAATTTTGCTTATTTAGTTTAGAATTGGGGTGACAAAGCTAACATTAGTAGTAACTCAATAGTTACTCAAATCCATAAATACATCACCAAAATGTTTTGTTCAAACAACATTTAGCTATTCAGTAAAGTGGTGTAGACTTATTGATGTAGTTTAGGACACAGTAGGGCATTAACAGAAAAGTCGACTAGTCGACTTCAGAGGCACAAGTCAACGCCCTCTGAGAGAAGTCGTGTTTTTTTCCTCTCTCTGTGTGCGCGCTTGTGTACACAATGCAATCTCTGCCTCTGATTGGCTGATGCTGACATGCGTTCCATGACTTAATCAGTTATTATAGTCCCTTCATAAAAAGGGCGGTACCATTGGCGCCAGAGGAATCTAAACACAAACCACAACAAGACGAGAGACACGGCAACAGAGGAGACAGACACACATCACATGTGTGGAGATACTTCACTCTAGACACACAAAC
>JBBPCX010070733.1:0-10460 GCA_037974365.1 Hydrocynus forskahlii
TTTTAAATACTCAGAATAGAGTCATCTGTTTTAAATATTCAAAATATTATATTACATTATTTATATATATTATTCATGACATATATGTATAAAATAAATAATGAAATTTCCAAACAGTATACATGAAAAAGTTCATCTTGCCCTTAGAGTTAACTTACGGATCTCAAACAACAAGCCACCTCACTCAACAAAGTTAATAGACAGGCCTATAGAGTTAACATACAGACCACTGGAGTTATTATACCCTGTAACCTGTACAACCATGCAATAGCTGTGACTAAACCAGCACACAAAATCCTTTATACTTATGTGGCCCAATTAAGAACATCAGTTAACATCTAGCTAAGCCCTCTGGTGAATGTGACACATCACACTGCCATATTTGGTACTACAGAACCAGCATTCCATGGCACATGCTCATGGACAGAGCCCGCATGCTCCAGGTTCTACAGATGACTGAGTGTCTGGAGACGGACAGACTAGGAGAGAAAGGAGAAAGACTGTGTTTTACAATTTTACCAAGCGTCTATGATGCGATGATATGGCAGTGACTCAAAATTCATCTCTGCACCTGGAGATTCAGAGACAAAATAAGAAAAAAGGAATGAATGGATGACAGGTTTGGTCTCTACACTCTTGAAAATAAAAGAGCCAAAAGAGGTCTGTTAAAGAAATAATACAAAAGAACCACATTGGTTCCTTGAACAACCTTTTATGGTTCTCTAAGGAGTGTAACTGAGACAAATATGAAGAACATTTTGTCAAACTTTCAAACAGTAGTGTCTTAACTTTGGCAGACAGTTCTATGAAAAGAAAAAGCTATTTATTAATAAAAATGTTTTTTTTTCTAAAGAACACTTCACTGAAATGTTCTTTGGGGAACCTAAAATGGGTCCTCTACGGCATCAGTCCAAAGAATGCTCTGTATCACCTTCATGACTAGGAGTGTGGAAGAGCTCAGTGATACACTGTAGCATCAGAACAGAAGAGATATCATGACTAAACTGTTTAGACACAGAGGTTGAGTAATTTATACTCACACATTTCAGCGTTTTATATTTCTACTGGAATCTCTAGTCACATTATCTCGCCAACATTATGACACTGATGAGACATTTTACCAAGACCAAACAGTCAAGTGACAAAACACACAGGCAATAAAGTTCCAAAACACTCTGCAAGTATGATGTAATAGTGGTGGTGTTTCATTAGCCTCTAATCGTTTGGCTGTTTTTATGGCTAAATAATATTATTTTTGCCAAATACCATAAAAATACCTTTGAAAGAGATTATCTTTAGGCTTACTTATCATACACAACATCTATGGACCTTATATCAGTTCATTACGTTTACTTCTCATTCATGACATCATCGAGCTTCTTTTAGCCTCTGTACACATCCTTACTTCCCAACTCCCCCACAAAACTTAATGCATTCCATATTGAGGGTTGAATGGAAAATGTGGGACTGCACATTCAGACCCCAGTGGGAACACCCACCTGATTCACATCTCAGATGAACATGGGAACTCACTCTGGTTTCAGGAGGACTCATCGTAACTGTGGCAACCAACCAAGAGCATTTTGGAAAGTCCATTAAACTAAACCACAATTTGGGTGCAACGCAAAGCTTTTATGCAACATGCAGCTTTCAGTATCACAGTGTGCTAGATGGCCTGATATGGGCAGGGAGGCTACAGCGTTTAAAGCCTACAGCATGAGTGACTGTGGCATAACCAGAGGAGAATCCCTCAGACAGTTCCAGAAGTCCTTTTTTAGAGAGAAGTTGAATTTAGAAGTTAGTTAGTTGATTGAAAGTGAGTAGCACCTACTAAGAAAATACACTCTCACAAACACACTGCAGCCTATGGCACAAAGGCTCTCTTAGTAGTGAAGCCTTTTTACATCATGTCAAGCAAAGCTTTTTTTAATGCTTCCTAAAAACTCCTGATTCATTTAGACCTTCATATGTTAGACAGATGCAGAAGTCATTTTTTAAAGAAAATGAAAGTGAGTAGCATCTACCAAGAAAATGCCCTGTATTAAATACACTGTAGCCTGTAGCACAATGGCTCTCTTACTAGTGAGGATTTTTCATGTCATATCAAGTAAACTTTGTGTTTGATACTTCCTCAAAACTCCTGATTCATTTAGACCTAATGATGAATCAATCGCTGTGTTCCCTTGAGCAACCCACCTGCGTCAGACATGGCCACCACTTCTTCACCAGTTTAAGGATTCTTCCAAGAACCTTCACAAAATGTTTTTCACACTTTTAAGAAAGACCCATTGAAAGGATTCATTTGGGGAACCAAAATAGTTTTTCTATAGCATCTCAAAGGGAATGTGTTACAAGTGTGTAAATGTACATAGGTACAAAATTAAATTGTACATGTATGTCCCCTAACTAAAAGCCCACCCTTGATTGTACACCCCAGTGACAGTGTTCATACCCAAACCTGTGCTATTTAGTACATTTTTATGTGTTAGCCTCTGATATCAGTGTCAGCATATCTTAAAATGAGTGTCTAACTATTCACATTGCATATTTATCTCATCAGTTAAATACATGGATGTTCTTCTTTCTAGTCTAAGCTCCCAATTGACCATTGCCTTTGATAAATACAGCTGGAGGGACAAGCGCTTTGTGGCCCCCACTTTTTGTTTCCCGGACAATGCCTGAGACTCTGCACGCGCGCAACCAACCCCACCACCACCCCATCGTAGACGGATGTGTCTCCCCCACAATAAAATGCTTCTGGCGCCCCTGCTATAGTAGAATTTCTCTCTTTCTAGTAAATCTTTTTCATGTCATATTAGGTAAACCTTGTGGTTAATGCTTCCTAAAATGTGAATCAACCGCCAAGTTCCCTTGAGCAACCCACTTGCCTCAGACATGGCCAGATGGAAAGATGAGTTCTGCACAAAGTTATACAATACTCTAATCTACACAGTATTAAAACTATAAATCAAGCAAAGTGGTTAACAAAAGGAAGAAGTAACAGCTTTCTCACAGTACTAGTCAAATCAGACAAGACACTCAAACATGAACTTTATGGGCCCCATAAAGGCAACTGTAACATACATTCAATTTTCTACAGATTCTATGGATGTATAATAAGCAACCCAGTCTTAATTAAATATGTCATCATTAACAGGGTTAAATACTAGGTGAAGCATGAACTTGCAGTGTACTGGAGTATACAGAAACTAGCTGAAAGTGATGAAAGGCCAAGGCTGGCTCTGCTTTCAGAGTAAGAAGGTCATTTTGGTATGATCAGCATGTTACTTATAAATGTGAACTTGCCAAGATGTCTTCTATAGCATAAATAGTTAAACTTTGTCTCCCTGAATGGAAAGAAAAAATGCCTGATTCTAAATTTAGTTCTGCTATATTTTGTTGTCATGGAAAACACAAACAGCCTAAACAACAAACTTTTGTCATTGTTATCAGCCATGACTAATAAATAATAAGCTCTAAATAGCCAAGTAGTGGGTGAAAGACACCAGATGTTGGAACAGTGTGATGTGTGGGGGCGAAAGAGGAGCGGTGGGAAAACGAAGAGAGAATGTCGACGAGAGAATTAAACGTAGAGATACGTGCAGGTTTCAGACAACATCAGCATATGAAGTATTCAGTGCTCAGTACTTCAGTTTGTACTGAATGAAATTAAAATTTGTTTTTTCCCCTAGAATCTGTATGGAGTTCTGCAATTTTTCAACAAAATTTACATGAAAATGTTTGGTGATATTAATTTAAGACATTTTCCTATGTACTTATATGTAATGCTCAAAATGATGGTTTGCTTTTAGAAATTAGATATTTATCAGGAAAAAATCTTCATAGACTGATACCTTCAATGTATATTAGATTCCCAGAAGTAAAACAGCAACTAGCTGGAGTGCATTGTAAAACAATGTCACACAGAAAACCTTCATACTGATCAAGATGAGTAGAATGAAGACTGTGACTGCTTGAGAAATGAAAGGGAAATGGATGTGCAGAGAGAAAGCAGAAGCAGGGCGAGTGAGAGTGTGTGAGTGAGAGGTCAGGGACTCCCTCATTTGCGTGAGGGAACCCCTGCACTCCCTCTGACCTGAGTAGTGAACGTGAAAAAAGATGAGCAACCATGTCATCTAATGACGAGCCTGCTCTTCCACTTTTGGTGACCCCGCAACACAAACATCATAAACAAAACTGAAAGGTCATTTGTTTTTCTATTTAATGGTTGATCAAAATGCTGTAAATCTGAACCAGTTCTTCACTGCGTACTCTAAACAGCCCAGTGACTTGGTTTTGAGAGTAAACATCCACAGATTTTAAACTAATCATAATTTGAAAATTGCTTATTTTTTTACATCCAGAGTAAAGACAAAATGGTAAAGTAGGCTTATTTGTAGATAAAAAAGGATTTTTTTTCATTCACCCTTTCGCACATTACAGATACTAGACCTTTTGCCTCAGGAAAGGTATTAAACATTATAAAATATGTATAATAGTTATCATACATCATGAAATTTGTTTAACAAATAATAAGAATTTGATCACAATTAACTATTCTTTTCAGAACTGAATGTAATCTTCTTTCATAAACAGCTATTTTTTTTAAAGCGCTGCATTCATACAGAATTCAGTTGATTGAATCTCTTAAATGTGCATATTAGGTGTTTCACAAAGTCTTCAAAAGTGGTACAATCAATTTTAGAACGGTAATAGTCTGTTATAAAAAGTATTAACTTCATTATTGCATCTCCAGAGACACAATTTGCTGCTTCTAGTCAGCAGCAATAGGGTAAACCGTCATGTTACATTTTGTTTGATGTTATCTTTGAAGACACAATAGAATTAAGTACATCAATGGAATGCACTCTGGCTGCTTTTCGTAATTTAAATGCTATTTCAGAGCAATGATTCTACAGTCTTTCAATGTCTAATCACATATGACATGTGAATGTATTGCCAAACAGCCTTAAGAACAGGATGTGACCAATGGGGTGACAATGGGGTGAAAGGGGAACAAACATTTCCTGTGCGCTACCCTCAGGGGCAAAGAATAACAACAAATGAGAGTGTCTTTAAGAACACATGGATGGAAAAGTATACAAAAAGCAAAACAGATTACCAATACAGCACATACCATGGTATGTTATACACTTTCCTGTAATAACATCTTACGTCTTCAGCCAGAGACAAGCATAAAGGAAGTGCAGATCATTTTCAAAGCCAGACAGTGGCTGGTGACTAGCATGAACGGAGTGTTTTGACTTTTAATTTTCACAGGTCAAGAATTTCAGCTATTTGGCAAGGCAATCATGGGCCTTTTTTTTACGTGCAGGAAAATATTTTTTCTTTAGCTTAGCTGAACATAAAAGCTGGTGAGAGGGAGACAACGTTACGTTCTTTTTTCCTATTCACCAAGTGAAGCAGTGGACTGCCACCAACGAGGGGCGCCAAGGGAGCAGTGTATGCTCAAGGGTACCTCAGTGGGGCCACTAGCAAACCTGGGATTTAATCCCACAACCTTCTGAATGCAGGAGCAGCTCCCTAACCACTAGGGCACCAACTATTCAGGAACTTTTTGTTTACTTTCTCTTTTATGGTCAGATAAGATTGACTTATCTGATCATACAACTCTTTGCAGAACTGTTGTGTCCACGGTTGTTACAACATTGAACTCTCAGATGTACAATCTCCATTCAGTTTTGTAACAGAGGATTATGCATTGCAGCCCTATTTTAATATTCCTCTAGATGTAGTACATTCCTGAACAAGCTCAGGCTTCTTTCCTTCAGTGCATGTTCTTTCACTGTGAAAAGCAGTTTATTGCACAAATATGTTTCAGCTGTACACTGATGAATTTATCTTGCTACTCTAAAATATTTGTCAGTTTTCTATGGATTCTTGCCCTGTCACCATGAGGGGAAAAAACAGATCCCTGGAATTTCAATGTGCAATTTATATTTGAAAATTGGTAAAATTCTAAAGCAGATATTTTGTAACACCATGACAGATTTTAACAGTGGGAAGATTTAATATGATCCCCTGTGACAGTGTTATATGTGCCTTTGATTTGAAAACTGCAGTTCAAGGGAAAAAAAAAACCAATGACGAATACTTAAATAGCAGGCAGTCTGTTTTCAAGGTTGCATAATAGTCTACAGAATAGAGTGAAGCCATAACAAGGCAAACACATCTGCTTTGCCTTGAACTTTAATAGGCACAATAAGATAAACGCCTGGTCTTGCCACCATTTCTCAAAGCAGTGGAAAAATAATCAGACCAACTAACTGACAGTCTATCTTTTTTTTTTTTTTTGGTCTAGAAGAACTAGAACATGTGTGAACTTGTCTTGTCATAACCAAGGGGCGAGGTTGTGGTTGCTGTCTGTACAAACTGAGGTCAGTACCGACCCATCATCTGCACGCACATCTAAATCCAAAAGCTTCCTGAAACAATAACAGACTTGCAGTAGTGAATAAGACTGATTTTACGAGATCTTGGTCTGTTTTTAAGTAATCTCCTCCTTTTGATTCAATTCCAGCACAACTAGAGAACATTTCCACCTCTCTAATACATGATGTTTGCATGATGATTACATGGAATACTGTAGTTCTAGATGGTAACCTTTAAAGATTTTGGTTGCAAAGGATTGCAAGTGTAGTTGTATTTGTCCGGTTATTCCCGGGTCCTGTATTAGAGGATTAATTTAGCATTCCATAAGAGTGCCCCTTCAATGAAGCCCCAATAAATAATTCAACGTAAAAGCCTTTCATTTTAAACAAATCTGAGTGTCAGAATGTAAAATAAATCAATTCAGGTGAGGAAATGTTTAATTATTTTTTACTATTATTACATAAACTGACAAAACTTATTTGTTCTCCACGAGCCGGCCGTGAATCATGAAGAGATTGCATGAACCTACACTGAGTCATGATGAGTCTAAGGCTCCGATTTCTATACCCTTCAGTGAAACAATTACAATCTACAAATGATAATTCAAACAAAGTATGGAAAGCTCATGTTGAAATGAATAGTCTGTACACACAGTATTCACTTTAGAGGGTTTTTTGCATTTATAAAATGGTTCATGGCAAAAGGAGTCAAAGTAGCCAAAACAACAACAAATCTGTCTGTCTCCAAGTACGTACAGACAATGCTATTTGCACAGGCCCATGCAACGTCCAGACAGTTACATAACAACCACTGCTTCGGGTTATCCAGACACACACCTTGGTGAGAAACTAGACACACGCCCTCTCCACAAACAGGAAACATTTTATCACAGATTTCATGGTTCTTTAATTATTTCAATTCAAGCCTTGGGGCCTAGGTTAACTGAGCATTCTTTACTACCTGGACTGTATTTGTGTGTGTGTGTGTGTGTGTGTGTGTGTGTGTGTGTGTGTGTGTCTGAATCACTGTTTTCCTGACAATGTACAGGCACTACTGAGTCACACTCAAAGATGTTTTGTCTTTATGTCTGTACGTAATGAGTGCTTCCCTGTCATGGTCTGTAATACTTAATAAACACTTGCCTGTCTGAAAGGAAAACCCGGCAGGAAATGTACTGTGACCTTTGACCTACTTCCTGTCTGTAATAATGATTGCCTGTCTACAGATGGTCTTCACAGCTTTAGATGGAAAAACTGGTGAATTTGCACAGTTTAGAAGTATTAGCAAACTTTTTACTTTAGCAACAGCAGAGTCCAAATCCCATTTTCAAGCACTGCGACTCCTTTCATCTGATATTTTCCCTTGACTACTGACATCTAAAGCACCTTTCCACAAAAACATGAGCCTGCAGTGAGTCACTATCTCACACTGGTATGTTAATGTCTTGCTTGCACACGCAGACACGCACACACAATTAAAGGGTCCTAAATGGTTCCAGACTAAAAAAACAGCTTTAATTGCTATAGGACCTTCACAAGATGTACTTACACATGCTTGATTTCATTTACAAACATTTTTTAAAGAATCATCTATTAAGAGGTTTTTTAGTGAAGCAAAAATGATTTTTCTATAACATTCCTCTTTGTGGTACCTTCATTTTTTAGTTTCAACATTTCAGCATTTAAGGGTGTTTGCACACAGTCAATCTTTCCTCTTCCGGTTTAGGTCTAAAAAGAAGACACTTGTAATATTTTTGAAGAAGTTCGACATTTGCTGAGTATGCATGACTGGCAAAACGTACATGCTGGAGAAATTTATTTAACAGGTTTAAAGACAACTTTAGCATTAGTCTCTGTATATCAAATATTTCAATACCATTTACTTCACTGGAAATTGGTCAATGTATTTATGTCAGTATGAACTGGAAATCATAATGCATATTTCTTGACATGCCATGACGTATTCCCAAATAAACATGAGAGTCTCTGAGCTAACAGTGTGTTTGGTGTGGGTGGGGTGGGGGGGAGAAAGTTTTTGTGCATTTTATTTGTCTCCATCCACTGCTGCACAGTGATGTGATTACAAATCAGACGACTTGTAATATGTCTTTAAAAATAGTATAATTCAATACATTGTATGTATTATAATCAAGGTCTTTCACTAACAAGATAAACAAAAAGGTCTGTTTTGGTTTCCTTAAGACTGATGTCAGAATCAGAATCAGAAACCTGGAACCAGATCCCAGAGAAAACTGCTTCTGTTATGACTGCAAAGACACACAGAGACCAGTGCAGAATACAATATAAAGTCTAAATAAATCCAATAAAAAGTTCTGTGGAAATACTTCAGTGTGAAATACACTGCTATATACACAAATACTGGGTATGAATACTATAGATATATAACTTTTTTTTTATAGATAAGTATCTTACATGTCCTTAGGACACAATAATTCAATCAGGTGTGTTCAAACTTTTTACAGGTACTGTACATTCTGGTTTGCATCTACTACGAATTCTGATCTGTGATTATTCTTTGTGTACACATGTGTGCATATACAGTGAACCTGTAACATGAAACACATCAACAGTCCATCGTGCACAGAAAGCTACCAACATGATTCTCTGACAACGACTAGCTAGTTTGGGCTAGTTTTGTCTGGCATGATACATGGAGCGTGAAAAACATCTCATGACTTGCATTTTACTATGTCATCGTATTTCTTCAGTGAAGATCTCTTAGCAGCAAGCTGCCTCAGCAACAACAACAGTGCTGAACCAGTGCATTGCCAAGGAAGTGATGGTTATTGACCCATACCCACCCAAGCAGTAATGTGTGAGCTTGTCGGAGATGATCCTGCTGAAATGCCCGTCTACTTGGGACACACTCAGTGGCACTACACCTGTGGTGCAAAATGTGTTCGTTAATTTAGTTAATTTGGTTTACATGCAATTTTCACATTACTTGTCTTCCCATGAGGCAGCTGGTGGCCTAGTGGTTAGGGAGTTGCCCCTGTGCTCTGAAGATTGTGGGGTTGAATCCCAGGACTACTAGCGACATCACTGAGGTACTCTGGAGCCATATACTGTCCCCATGCTCTGCTCCCTGGGTGGCCCTCATCGGGGCAGCCCCCTGCTTCACTTGGTGAATAGGTTAAACGAGTGACCAGGGTCGGCCTGATCATCTGGATTATCGGGCGTTTTCACGGTGGGCCGAGGTGCTATTTGGGCTGACAATGTTTATTCTTTTTTTTTTTTTTTGGTGTAAGACTCGTAGATCGTCAGCCCAGTTGACACTCAAATCAACAGCACCCCCTTTCGCTTTGGTCCCTGTGCTTGTTTAATTCATTTGCAAAAAAAGTCAGCACAGGAGTTTATTTCCAGACTACCGGCCCATGAAACACTCCACTGCAGCCCATTGGTTCTTTTCTTTACTGACATGGGGCTGGCCCAGTCATATCTTTAAACTCCTGCCCTTTTGGCTTTGTGTCAGTAGATGAGATGGAGAAAGAAAGCGTAAAGGGGCGCAGAGATACTGTGAGTTTCAGGCAGACGCTGCGAAATGTGCCAAAATTACTAGCTGTCTGCAATGTTATGGTGATAAAAGACCAGTAAAACAATTGTTATACGGTCACTCTTGTTTGTCTTGTTTGTTACATTTATGAACTCTGGTTAAATAAGCTAGGAATTAAGCTACCGCTAGGAGAATGGCTATTTATGACACATTGTGTACACTGGCTAAAACAACAGACCTTTCAGTTAGTTTTTTATGTCTTCCACGCTGAAGTAAGTCGTTGTATTGAAATTATATTTTTGACCACCAATCATCAACTTTAACAGTGAGACAGCAATTAATTATCTATATAAAGAATCTTCAATTGGTTGTGGGGTGAGTAGGAGGCAACTTTTGGGGAATGGTGTCAGAGGCAGTTCCACTCTAGATATTTATGAACAATATTCAAACATGAAAACATCCCCACTATTAAAAAAATCTCTCTCTCTCTCTCTCTCTCTCTCCCTCTCTCTCCCTCTCTCTCTCTCTCTCTCTCTCTCTCTCTCTCTCTCTCT
>JBBPCX010070734.1:0-10460 GCA_037974365.1 Hydrocynus forskahlii
CTTCTTCTTCTTCTTCTTCTCCTTCTTCTTCTTCTTCTTCTTCTTCTTCTTCTTCTTCTTCTTCTTCTTCTTCTTCTTCTTCTTCTTCTCCTCCTCCTCCTTCTTCTTCTTTTTTTTTCTCCTTCTTACTGTCATTATTGAAATTTTCTGCCAGTAGTACAGCTCTAAGTAATTTACCCATTTCTGTCATCTCACATCCATTTTCAGTTGAAGCCACTCTCACATTCGATTCAGAAGTGTCTCTGTGTGTCTGAAGTTGATGTTAACTAAACCCCTCTGAGGGGTTTAGTTCTTTTTCTCCATCACTAAACAATGAGAACATCGCTTTTGAGAACATTTAGAAGAGTGCTGTCAGAAACAGCTCGTTCACACTACGTCGTATTAATGATGGGACGTAACAATGGAGATGTTTTAGGGTACAATATGATTTTTGATGTTCTCCCATTAAAATGTCCTGATTCTACAGAGTGCCATTGTGAGAGTCCAACATTTATTTAGGAAAAAAAAAGGTTGCGTTGCAAGTAGACTGCTCTTGTGCAAGTAGACTAGTTTGTGTGTGTGTGTGTGTGTGTTTGTGTGTGTTTACTCTTTACACTGGAGAATGTGACATCTAGTTACTAGTTACTAGCAACTCACATAACTGTACGTTATTTATCTATAGTATTGATACCCCAGCATTTGTGTATATAGCGTAATGTATTTCATACTGGATTTATTCAAACTTTAAATTTTATATTGTTCTTGTCTCTGTGGGACTGTGCAGTCGTAACATAAGCAGTTTCCTCTGGGATCAGTAAAGTTTTCTGATTCTGATTTGGATTCTAACGGTATGTGTCCACTCAGTGAAGATACCACCGACCCCTTCTTTCACTGGTTCCTTGCCGCTTCGGGGACACGTCTTTCTACAATCCAAAACGCAAGTGAATGTATCAGTCATGGATTTCTAATAAATTCTTTTGTTCAGGTATGCTTCTCTCATCCACTTTCTAAAAACGGATCTCTTGAAGATAATATTTCTTTGAAGTGCGAGAGCCTTGCACAGTTAAAATGCTCCTCATTTATTTTTCTGTTTACAACAGCATCTAATGACACACACTCGTGCTCAAGTAGGCTATTTTTAAAGCTGTACTTGGCTGTGGTGCGGAGATTAAAACCTCTAAATAAGCTCCACTGTGCAGCCAGCATGAAAAAGCAGCAGCTGCAAGAAGCACCAGGAGTTCTGCAGTTTAATATAAGAGCTTTTGTCCGGGTGGAACTGCACGGGGTTTCCTTTGTTGGAAATATGTTTTTGCCCTATACCTGATCTTTCACAGGATCCCTTGCACACTTTCTCACTTCTCCCACTGAAAATGAATGGAAGCAAGAAATCGGATAATGAAGTAGCAGGGAAGTGGACAAGTATCGTAAGGCTGTACTCAAATGCTTCATGAATATTTGTGGTAACAGATCTCTGGCTGCTTTATCAGATTTAATTACTCTATTTGTAAAGAAGGATCATGATTTAACATTGTGTCAAGTCAAGTTTATTTACATAGCCCATTATCAGGCACTAGGTTCGTGTGCTTTACAGGAATAGAAAAAAACAATGGGCATAAAATAGGAAAAAAAAAGAATAATAACACATTAAAAAAATATAGAAAATCATTAAATGAAGATGAAAGGGCTGATAGAAGTGCATATATTTAAAAGAAGGTGGAGGAGAATCGTTTAGTTTTTAGTTGGTTTGTAAAGCTCCACTCGGTGCAGAGCTGATACTGATGGGCAGTTGTTTGGACAGCCTAGTGGATAAACACCATTTCACCCTGGTTACTTTCAGCTCCTTTCACCACTAATGAAATAGCCTGTTGCTGTGGTGGGTTAATTGTTAAGAGTGTTTTAGCCCAGCTTTTAGCCCAGTCTGTTAAAGTCTTTGTGTCAGATTGGTAGTTCATGTGTGGAATTCGCGTCCCCCAGGGTTGAGATGAATTAATAAACCCAGTGCTGCTGCTGTGCCGCTTTCTATAAGGCTCCTGCCACCGCGTGCCACAGGCCCTCAGCCTCTCTGTCACCCTGTGCCCCTAATAGTTTGAGCATGTTCACTCAGATTCAACTCAGCAGTGTGCTGGTTCCTCGTCTGCACAACCACTGTGGTCCACTTGTCTAGAAATGAATCTTCTTGGCAGCAAAGCAATACTAATGTCTGAAAACATGACCATTAATGCATTGTGGGGGGCTTCAATAGAGAGAGAGGTTATAAAGGAAACATCAGGGCATGATCTTGTGCTCTTCTGCTGGAAAAGACCAAGCTGTATCCCATTGTGCCATTGTTTAATTGTACTGGTTAAGATTTAATCATACTGTCATACAGTCATTATACTTTCATTTAATCATACAGTCATTATCATACACAAAGGTCATTTTAGTGAGAGAACATTTGTTAGTGAAAAACGTGTAAAGACTACAAAACTGAATTCTATCAAAATGAAAATGGTGAAGTGCTACGCTACAGAATTCTGCATGACGCAACAAATAATTTACTAAACTCTAATTTTAGGTCAGAACGCTCCTGAAGACACCAGGGTCTTTTAGAGCTATGAAAGGTATAGATATGTAGATGTACATGAGTTTAATGAGAAATTAAGTGCTTTATCTTGAGTAAAGAAAAATGAAATTGCATATAAAAGGGGCCTGAAGGGTGTCAACAGCGGTTCAGTCTTCTGACGAATAGCGGGTCACTCTAGGTAACACTAGCAATTTTCCTCTCCCCGTGGAAGCTGATTAATGCTCAGACAGAATGAGTGGGTAGCTGTAGGTACACTTCTGTCAGTAGCAGCTGAATCTGATAAGAAAATCACCACTTAATGGGAAGATAATGATTCAATTAACTCTCACTTAGCGGCCCTCAGAAAAGTGAGGAAATTGTAGATTTGGCTTTCGCTCCCTGCCACAGCGTGTTTGAGATTGTTTCCCAGCTTTAATCTCGGTCTAAAAAGGGTAACTCTTCAGATGCGAGCCATTTTTCCCAGTGGTTTTATTACTGTAAGAATGTGTAATGTTACAGGTAGGGTTATAGAGCAGGCCTTCATTCTGGGAAAGCGGTTACAGCACCTTCCCTCCAGCCTGGTTGATGTTTGCAGAATGTCAGTAGTTAAGAAGCCTGTTGGCTTGCGGATAGAAACTGTCTCTTAGTCTGTTGGTGCAGGTCTGGATGCTCCTGTGCCGCCTGCCTGCCACCTGAGCGTGAAAACTAGCATATTACAGTGGTGTGATTGTTTTAATTGCACTACCTACATTATGAGCAAACATTTTGATCACCCTATCCTTCCATCAACAAAAAAATGGACAAAATCGTAGTTGATATCTTAAATGTCAGTGAACTCAAAGGACCAGGTGTAAGTGTAGGCGCTGTGATATAGTGTCTAGATAGGGCTGCGGTATGTACCTCAATTTAATGTTTGAATGAGTAAAACTGCATCTTATTATTTTTGTCTGTTCATCATTACCTGAATATGTGTCAGGTTCAGATTTCATGTTCAGTTCCTCACAGCCAGTCTCCCACTTTTAACATCTGGAGATGGAGGTTTCATTAAATCCATTCATTTATTGTTACACTGTAAATAAAGCTTTCCTATCCAGTTTTATTTGGCTGCTTGGTAAATAATTGGGATGGCTCAGGATGAGGATGGTTTCAGACATAATTCAGGGCAGATGGTGGCCTGGTGGTTAGGGAGTGATTGGAGGTCAATGGGTTCAAATCCCAGGACTGCCAATGGCACTACTGAGGTACCCTTGAGCAAGGTTCAGTCCCCACACACTGCTTTTTGGGCACCTTTGTCAGTTGCACACTGCTTCACTCGTGTGAATGGGTTAAATGCAGAGAACTCAAGTCATTTCCTCCAGGATCAGCACATACGTATAAATAAATACAAATTATTCCTGTGCTTGGGTCAGTTCTGGCTCCAACCTAGATGTTGGACAGGTTGCGCTTGGACAGAACCTTTACAGTCTCAGAACTGATTCAGACTCAAACCTTGCTGATGTGTGCCATTCAGACTGAAAGTTTTTGGGCTATATTTGGATTTCAGGCCCAATTAAAGCTCTGCTGTTTATCTGGAAGACTGTGCATCACTCCACTCACTGCACACTCAGAAGGGTCAGGGTTTCAAGGCTTAGATATTTAATGGTGTTGTCAACAAGGTTGACACAAAACAGAGAACAAGAAGGTTCAGTGACAAAGAGATTGCATTAATAATGAAGTTCTTCCCACCAAAACATTCTCCAGGGGTCTTAGAAAACAGCGTGTTTGAAGTGATAACGGCCACATCACAACGAATTCTGCATCACATCTTCTCACACATGTACCTGATCCTGAGAGTTTAAACAATGTTATTCTGACGGTTGACATTCTTTACTCGCATGTTTGATGCTCATGCCTTGTAACTGCTGCTGCATGTCAACAACATGTCTTTTGAGACTCTAAAGCCGAGGTCACCAGTCTTACAAGCAGAGGGCAGCATGTTCCTATTCCAGTCAGGCAGAAGTTCAGAATCAGAATAAGAACCAGAAAAGTTTATCGACCCCAGGGAAATTGCTTATGCTACGACTGCACAAACAGACAAAGACAAGATTAATTTGAAATATAGTATAAAGTAAAAAGAAAATGCTTTGTACTAAATACACTATACTACATACCATAGCACAAATAGTGGTTTTGAGTAGTTCTCTGTACCAAGTTATTTCACCAATAGTGACATAAGTAGTGATACTGCACATGAGTGATAAGACTATTCAACACAATAATAAAGAATTTGCACATAATGAAAATGATAAGGCACACAGTAACAAACTGCACATCTGAGTGGCCACAGGTTATTGTACAGATTATTGTGTAGGTGTTTGACAGGGGGAGGAGTTATAGAGTCTGATGGGTGGGTGTGTGACAGGGGGAGGAGTTATAGAGTCTGATGGGCGTGTGTGTGTGATAGGGAGGAGTTATAGAGTCTGATGGGTGGGTGTGTGATAGGGAGGAGTTATAGAGTCTGATGGGTGAGTGATGGGGGAGGGGCTATAGAGTCTGATGGGTGGGTGTGTGATGGGGAGGAGTTATAAAGTCTGATGGGTGGTTATGTGATAGGGGGAGGAGTTATAGAGTCTGATGGGTGGGTATTTGATAGGGGGAGGAGTTATAAAGTCTGATGGGTGGGTGTGTGATGGGGAGGAGTTATAGAGTTTGATGGGTGGGTGTGTCATGGCGAGGAGTTATAGAGTGAAGGCAGTGGGGAGCAAGGATGTGGTGTTCAGTGGAGCACTTTATGCTGGTGAGTCTATGGACATTTGAGACCAACTGAATAAAGAAATGGAGTCATGTGAGCTTCTGCTTGATTTTAGTAAAATGTGCAGCCATGCAAGTCCATTGGGGATAAGACTGGTGGCCCTTACCCTTAAATCAAATTTATGCAGTGCAAAACTGGCCACTATGTGCTGCACTAACATTAGCAAGTTGGGCAGATTCCTCCACAAACGTTTTTTGGACAGTTCCCTTGGATTTTCCATTACTGTCCCTCAAATGAATACGTATGATGAAAAGAATCATCTGAACATCCAGTTTGGCCTAAAACTAGTGCAGAAGACTTCGTATGGCAGGTCATGTGCATGATGAGTATTACACCTCATCTCATCTGTACTGTGACAGCCTCATTCAGCCGCTGCTGTAGATGCGTCATCCCATGATTTACCCTGTCAAGTCGCTCATCTACTGCTCAATTTAGTCCTTAAGTGAGGACATCAGCCTTTCCTGTTTTGGGCAAGTGAGAGACACTTGGAGGAACGTTGTCAGGTTCTCTGAAGCCATAATTAATAAGTGAGAGATCTGTCTTCTATAAAACAGCGAAAAAAAACCCAGTTGAGCGTCAGTCAGCTGGATGAGCTTTTCTTTAGACCTGTTTTTCAGGTGCTCAGTCTGAGGTGCTGTCACAGTGCTCTGTCACACTGCACTGTACTGTTGAAGCCTAAAAACTCAGTCATGACCCATTAATTCTCTTTGACAGTTCCTGAGGGATCTGATAAAGCGTGAGGCCTGGAAGAGCTAGTGCAGCACTTACTTTTTCTCAGATGTTTACTGACCATGGCTGAGTTGTGGCATTTTTCCACTGGCACAAGGAACCATGCCATACCGCAAACAAATGTTTTTCCATTACAAATAAAGCAACCAGAACCCAACCTGTACCCGAGCAGCTCAATGGCAGGACCAGAAGTGGGCCGCAGCCGAGCTGACTGAGTCACTGCTTTCTGATTGCTCTAAGTGCTGTCATCACAGCATGGAAAGAGGCCATTGCTTTTTTACGTCCACACAAAAAAACAACACTGGAGACACAAACTAACAACTGGAGAGTTGATAAAGTACAAGCACAACTGTCTGTCTGGGCTGAAGATAAATTTCAGTGGAAGTTTTTGTGACTAACAAATTTTTCTTTAACGCTGTAAGAAACGTGAAGGTGATCCAAGACATCACTAACAAGTTACGCCAAGAAAATATGAAAAAACTCGAACAATATAAATAATTAACGATAATAAAAAAGCAGCTCTGAAAGAAAACCTTCACACCGGTTCAGCTCCATGGATGTGGTTTTGGGATGACCGGCCATAAGCTGTGTGGAGTCAGAATCTCCGTTACCGAACTGAGATACACCTGAACCTCAAAACTTGATACAACTTCAGTACCGTCTCAGTGCAGTTTAGAGACAGCATGGTTCCTGTAGACCTGCGGAAAAGTGCCTTTGGTCTCCGGAAGGTTTGAGGCATTAAAAAAACATCTGCAGTGTTACATGTTGGAAGTCAGATAAGAGTCATGTGCATTTCCAGTCATGTGTACAGGCAAGTGTGTTCTTCTTTTTCATTCCTCAGTGCTGTTATTGTTGCATGCTGTTTGTCTATTGAAGAAGAGAACATCTTTGACATGCTGCATTAGAGATGAAGTGATGTTTATGGTAGACTTTGTGGCGCTGACCTTTCCATTTTCCCGAAGATCCAATGACTCGGAATATTCAGTAACAATTAGCGTCACAGTGATCCCACTGCTCCAGGTCTCCGAGGCAATTACAGACACTGAAATGTCACCAGCCCAGAAGATGTGTTCGTGCAGGAGCCTTGGCTAAGATGATGAGGAAGATTATGTGTCTTCAGTTCACTGACAATGGCCATGTATGTTGATGACCCCACTCCCTACAGACAGCACTGTCACAATAGGACAATGAAAATACTTATTTTTTAAAAAAGATGAGTTTCTATTCTATTCTATTCTATTCTATTCTATTCTGTCACATTAGGACAATGGAAAAAAATTAAAGAATAATAAAAAAAAAGGAAAACAATTAGCCGTAGCAGCTCAAGATGTGTGTGTGTGTGTGTGTGTGTGTGTGCATGTGCGTGCGTGACTTTGTGCGTGTGTGTGCTGAAGCTGGTAGTAACTGATCAGTTCTAGGTGAAATATCAATGTTTGCTGTAGCAAATTTGCTTTTGAACTTGTAAGTGTATGTGTCATGGCATCTCATTTCGTTCTTTAGGTTCGTTTGAAGTCGACCTTCCTGTCTCACTGATTTTTGATGATGCAATATTTGAGTAAGAGCTTATTTTACCACTAAATTGTTTTCACTATATACTGTAGATCATTTATTATGTCCTGTAGTGCTAGCTGAGTCTGAGACTCAGTGCTACAGTATTACTCACATCTAAGAGTCTGTAATACACTGTAAATACTGTTTACCAACATTGCTGACATGGTCCATTTTTTGTGTGTTTATAAATATTTTAAAAGCGCCTTCTGCTCCTTACATCATGTGAAAAGTTCATGATGAATGGACCGATGGAGATGGTCCAAAAATACCTTGATCTTACAGTACAAGTTAAGACATTTTTTACCTCTGTAAAGTTTGGAGATACAAGGTTTTGTTCAGACAGCACTGCTTATATAGCATAGCGTATTTTCATATTGAGGTTTTTTCCTCCAGGATCAATAAAGTATTCTGATTCTGATCTCACATTTAATGATGGATCATTAAATGGCATTTTACAGCTATAGCCACAACTTGTCAGCGTATGTTACTTGTATGATGTGATATTTTCTTCGTATTTCAGGTTTCATGTTCTTTGTCTCCTTGAGTAAAAAATTCCTGAGACTTTATTGCACATCAGTTTCAACTTTCATGTAGTGCTGGGAAATGTAGATCAAATTCATAGTGACGGCATTTCCTAATTATATCTCAGCTGCAACAGATATTTTAAATATATCTGTTAAAACAACCTATTGAATTTTTTTCCCACATATTCAATTTTTCTATACAATAATAAAAAGGTCAGGACCAGGCTGAATGTCTCACATGTATCTTATTGCTGCACTGACTGTTAGTAGTAGTTGAATTGTTATTATTAGTGCTATTTTATTAAACTACATTATAACTGTTATTATTATTACAAATATTGTAATTTACTAATGTATCCTGATCAAACAAATTGTGTAAAATCTCTAGTGAGTCAGATGTGCGAGACTGGCTACTGCTGATGTGTCAGGTTTTGGCTCAGTAAATATTTGTTTTCCCATTGAAGTGCATGGATCAATAGAAGTGCTACATGCTGATTATTCAAATGGGTTTTGTATTATTTAATATTTTTATGCAGTACTACAGAATATATTGAAAATCTGTTGCAGCCCTACTTGGTCTCTGAAAATATTTAATTAATGAGCCCATGCCTCCCATGTATTGCAATTGCCAGCTATAATAGTGTCTTAAACAGCTGACGAAGGGGATTTTTAATCAAGCAGAAACCATATTTCCAGAGAGAAAACTGACAGTTTCTAAACACATCAGTCAAACAAATAAATATAAAATAAACGAATAAAGTAATTTATTTAGTTAGTCATTTGTTGAGGAAGGAAATGTAAGCCTGCCAGTTACATCCTTATGTCCACAGCTCATCCAAGCCGGTCGGTGTATGAGTTTGAACAGGTGGGGAAGTTTAATGGTAGGGGAAACACTACAGCCGGTTCATTATTAGATAGCCTTTAATTTTACATTATGTCAGCTACCAAGCTACTGATGACTGATTCATTTGACTGATTTTGGAAATTAGTTTTATTTAATGCTTTTTATTGAAGTTTGTGACGAATTACTCTCTCTGCTTTTGTTTTCAAAGCTTTTGCAGTGTGTGGGTCTGAGGAGTGTTTTACTGCCACCTAAATATGGCCAGAGTGTTATGTGTGTTTATTTTATGCTCAACAGCTGATTTGAGCATGGCCACGGAGGATTGACCTCAAATTCATTCATGCATGAGTTGGATAACCAGTGCTCTACTGTCTTTATGTTCTTGCCATTGTCCTCTACCGTCCCTGACACATTACAACATCTGCTGGCCAGCAGCTAGAATAATGTATGTCTGTAGGAGCGACGTGTGTGTGTGTGTGTGTGTGTGGAGCATGTGGAGAGGGTTTACAGATTGCTGGCCCATTGTGGTCTGACCTTTACTGTCAGCAGGGCACTATAAAGCCCAGAGCAGAACCTTGAACCAGGCCTGAATACTAAGAAGAACTTCCCATTGCTCTCATTCCTCCCATCATTCACACTCTGCTTCACTCACTTTCTCCTTTATTATTATTTTTATTTAGTCAAGTCATTCCATTTCTAATGTAACAAGCCATGTAATAAAATACTGGCGGAAAATGCAGAGCTGCATACGAAGTGATATACTTTCTATGAGACAGTGTCAGTGAGCAGCGTAATGTGTTTTGCGTGTGTTTTGACAGCCCTTTGATGAATAATGTAACGAATTCAAAACATTCAGTCTGTTTGATGACTTTTACACACATTTTCACTTCCTGGTAATCTCATTTAAACCATCTTTCTCTGTCATTTCCTCATTCTTGAGATGTATTATATTCAGGGCTGATACTATTTATCCATTTATTGGTAATTATTATCAATACCAGACATGACACTTATGTGTGGTATTCATCATTTTTTTCATGACGTTTTGTATACGAGTGCTCAGTGATGCAATTCGGTATCCGACACTCAAATCCTGGTTTTACTTTATTTATCTGTGCAGCACTGAGCAGCAAGTGTGAGTGACCACCACTCGTCGTTGTAAACAGTGATTTTTGTGTTTAATTGTTGTTTCATATTTATAGTTATATAGTTTGGTTATTATATCGTTTTATAAGCAATTTGTATAGTCTATAGTCATATAAGCCATCTTTCATAGTTATTATAATCAGTTTTATTGATCAATAATGGTGGGTAAAACTTGCAAAACCATGAAAAGGCCTCGGACTTTGTCGCCCCCTTTGGTTTTGAATTTATGAAAAACAACATTTATGAATTTATTGATACATTTTCATCCCAGTCCTAATCTCATAAATCTAATAAACAGACTGTTTCAGTGTTCCCTTTAATTTTTTTAGCAGTATATATATATATATATATATATAT
>JBBPCX010070735.1:0-10459 GCA_037974365.1 Hydrocynus forskahlii
TGCAACATAGTTGGGAAGAACTTTCTGCAGAATGAACAATGAGACATTGAACCGCTTGAATTTCAATACAAAAAAACCCCAGAAAAATTGGGGTGTGTATATTTTTATTTGTTTTCTAGATCATTGGATGGTATGGGCTGGAAAGTGGATCTCTTATTTCTGAAATGTGAGAAATTTCATTTTCCAGGATATAAGCCCTTTAAATGGCTCAAACTGAGATCATGAGCAGGTGGAAAGAATAAAAAAATGACTGTTCTTCTCTCTCTCTCTCTCTCTCTCTCTCTCTCTCTCTCTCTCTCTCTGTCTAGCTCAACCAGACTCTACCACAGGTACTGAAGGGGTGAAGCTTCCTCCTCATGAACCAAATTTTGGAGCTATTAATCCTGGAAGGGGCGCTGCACCACTTACTCTGCCCACCTTCACCATCCTTCTCCTTTCCCTGGCACTGCAGTGGACCTTGAACTGAAAGACATTATGCACACACGCACACACACACACACACACACACACACACACACACACTCACACACTGCTGGCCTGGTTGCTGCCTGGTTGCTTGTGTCTGGCTCTTTGTTGTCTTCCGAGACTGTCCCTATTTTACTACGGCAGCAAAGGCCTCATATCTGCTTGAAACATGCTCTCTCTTATACGCACACACCTACATACACACATACTCACATATATTATTCATCATACCAGTACGCATAATTCTTATTAACCATAATTTTTCTCCCATTCATTGACAGTGCTCTAAATGATCATGTGCTTCAGATATTAAGGATTGTATACATCAACTACACACATCATTACTTTCATCAGCAGACAAAGAAGAAAAATGAATACGATTTTATACTTACTGACTGATCAGCAGGGAACTGACTTCTGATGTGCCGCCATTAGCGTCCAGATGAGCCAGAGATCTAAGCAGTTTGTCAGTGTGGGAAGAATTCTTGCCAATTTTGAAAAATCGTCTTGTGTTAAACCAACATTTTCCCCCCGAATATCACTGTGTCATGTGACTTGTTGAACGACAGGGTTGTTAAGGAGCAGGATATATATCAAAGAAGTTTGTCTCAGATAAGACTCCTACGTTAAACACACAACACTTTTAACACCAATCAGCCGCAACATCAAAACCACTCATAGGTGAAGCGAATGTCATTGATTATTTCGTTACAATGGCATCTGTCAAGGGTTGGGGTATATAAGATAGCAAGTGAACAGTCAGTTCAAGGGCCAAATAGTGACAGCTAGATGAGTGGATCAGAGCATCTCTAAAACAACAGGTTTTGTGGGGTCTTCCCAGTATGCAGTGGTCAATACCCACCAAAAGTGGTCCAAGGAAGGAGAACTGGATGGTCATGGGCGCCGAGGGCCCACTAATGTGGGAAGCAAAGACTAGCCCACCTGGTCTGATTCCACAAAAACATTTCAGACCTGGTTTGAGGAACCTGACCAGAGATGAAAGTGTTGACATGGCCTCCAATTTCCGCAGATCTGTATCTGACCAAGCGTCTGTTGGATGTGCTGAACAAACTAGTTGGATTCCCCAACTCGCAACTTAAATCACTTAAAGTTTCTGCTGCTAACTTCTTGGTGCCAGATACCACAACAGACCCTCAGAGGTCAGAGCTGTTTTGGGCCACACAATATTAGGCTGGTGGTCTTTATGTTGTGGCTAATTGGTGAAAAGAAGTTTTAAAATGTACTGCCTAATTAATGATGCAAAACATATTATGACATTAATTAAACAATCTATATAATGAGAATTAAACATTCATTGAAATGACGTTTGATGAGCTTTGAGCTTTATATTTTAGTGGCATAATACCCTCCACAAGCCAGCATTTTCTGTCACTGTGATATAGTTTAGCAGTAAGAGGCTAGTGTTGAGTGGGTAGTGTTGTGTTGAGTAATGTACGATTGTAGCTGTTGATTTGTAGTAATATTTAGTAATATTTTGTTTAAACTGTATTTCAGCTTTTTAGGACTCTCATAATTGAGAGGACTCAGTGATATTCAGATGTGCTGGCTTTTTGATATCAGGAATTAGTTTCCATTTATGGAGTATATGGCATGTTCTTTTGGTGATTACTCATTACGTTAAACTTTTTTAGTTCAGCAAAGTTGGAATTTGGCTTTCTTGGAGCCTTTTGAATCACAGAGGTCGGTATCATGGGCAGGAAATGTCCAAAAGATACTAGTGGAAAGAGTAAAAGGAATGCTGACTTTTGTGTAGCAATATGAACATGAAACATAATTCAGATGACCAAGTCATGTTCAGAAAAAAGTACAGGCATAAGAAAATTAATCGGCTTTGGAATATTTTGGTTTACCACAGGGGATTTTTGAAAACGTCTTTCATTGTTCCCATGGAGAAACAAGGCTTTAATCTGGAGTCCTTTGGGCATGTCAAGGTTATTGTTTTTATCAAATACACACACACACACACACATACACACACGCACACTAATGGAAGTGTTATTTCTAGAGAGAAAGTGAAATATGAACGCTATGCACAGTATAGTATGTATATAGTTGTGTTTGGTGTTGATTTTATAGGAAAAAGAGTTTTAAAGTAAAAAAAATTGCGCCATAAAGAAACCTTTTCACAGCATTATCAAATCCTTAACTACATATACGAGAAAACACTTTGCACACATACACACATTTCTGTATTTAAAAACACACACATACAGTTGCTAACTCTAAGTATTCATGGTATATTTTAAATGTTCAAATTCACAGCAGATAAACTGAGTTGCTTTCAATTGCACTGAGGACAATGAAGAAAGTTTAGAGCATGGAATGGGAATGCTTCTGAAGCTGAAAATCTGTCATATGAATGTTTGAGTCTCTATAAATAGACTCGGGCTACATTCACATTACAAGCTTTCCTGCTCTGTTTCCGTTTTTTTCACATTAGTCTGTGAATCCACATCTGTCTTTAGTGGGAACGAACCTGCATCCTGGAAAGACTTGCATCAAGCATCGTGATCATCTTGAGTGATCATCCCCATTACATCAACAACAAGAAATGAAGGAACTCAGATCAACTCTGCAGGGTGATGCCTTAATATGCGCATTCACAATAGATTTAAAATAAATGAATTCTGATCTAACTGTCCCCATTAAGTTTACATGGCCTTGAATGGGACCCTAGCACATACACTCTATGGACAAAAGTATTCGGACGCCGAACCATAACGCCAACAGGCATTTTAATGACATTGCATTCAAATCCATAGACTTTAATATAGAGTTGCTCCCCACTTTGTAGCTATAACAGCTTCCACTCTTCTTGGAAGGCTTTCCACAGGATTTTGGAGTTTCTGTGCTTATTCATTCTATAGAGCATTTATGAGGTCAGACACGGATGTTGGACGAGAAAGCCTGACTCACAATCTCCATTCCAGTTCATCCCAAAAGTGCTGGATGGGGTTGAGGTCAGGGCTCTGTGCAGGCTGGTCAAGATCTTCCACACCGAACTCATCCAGCCACGTCTTAATGGAGCTCGCTTTGTGCACTGGAGCACAGTCATGCTGGAATAGAAAAAGTTCTTCCCCAAACTGTGTCCACTAAGTTGAAAGCATGGTGTTGTCCAAAAGTATGCTGAAGCATTAAGATTGACCTTCACTAGAAGTAAGGGGCCACCTGAATTCAATAATTAAGGGGTGTGTCCCAACACCTTTGTCCGTATAATGTATGAACCAGATTTGTATGTCCACACTGCTCTGAAAAGATCCAATCTGGATCACACTGAAGGAGATTTGTGCCTCACTGACTTGGTAATGTGAATGTAGCCTCAACAAAGTAATGCAGAACATTGAGAATATAGAGATACTAAATGTTTTCAGGCTGTGTCAGGATTTCCTCTGTGTAGCAGTATTTCATTGTGTTTTATGTTCTCTTATAACCAGTTTAGAACCAGCTTGATGGGCTTGATTTTTTTTCCATTTTTAAACACTAGCCATGTTTCCATCTATACTCCAAGATCATTTTATGTGAAGTTCACGTCAGATTGCCAAAAATGATGGGGGCGGTAATTGTGTCTCAACAATTGCGAAATTTACTGGATTTCAATATTTGAGTAAACTGCAATATTTGATTTTTTTTTTCCTACATGAAGTACATATTCTTAATAAAATGAAAAACAGATATTCTTTCACCATACTTCAGACACTCCAGGCTTTATTTGGTGCTTCCCTTAAACATTTTCACTTTTTCCCCAAGTAAAGCTCGTCAGATGGTAACATGGCTATTGTTTTCACACTGAGAGACAGTCTAACCCTGATTTTCTTTTTTTTTTTTTGTAAAAAATCCGGGCTGCACATCTCCCTATACGTCCGCATGGCATTCAGACCATAATCCAACATATCTTCCTTTAAGCAGAAACATAGATATCTTATTAGTTCCTATCCTATCACATGTATATTGTATTGGTATTAAGTCATAAACATCAAAAACACAAATAAGCTTTGTGTTACAAAAGTCACACAGACTGCCTTTAAAGAAGAATTCATATGGTTTTGGTTTGTTTTTTGTTTTTGTTTTTTTTGTTTCTAAACCATATAATCTCTCTGTTTTTGTTTCTCCACTTTATTGGGTTGAATGCTGTTTGGATGCTCGCCTGGCATCCTGAAGGGTACGGCTGCAGAGAAGCTGTAGAAGAAGGAACGTAAACTCATTAGTAATTTATGCAGTAGATTTTTCTCTGAGTCAGTTCTGCGGACCTGAGCAGAATGCACTGCTCGCCCGAAACAGCTGGCCCTGTGCCAGTCCTACCATAGAGCTTGACCCATGTCTCCTTCTGGTTGTGTCATCAAATTTGAAAATGTGAAATGGAATTAGTCATCGTCCACGACCTCATCAACGCGACTGAGGCGTCTCATCATTCATTTCTGATTATGTATGTACTAGAGATGGCAGGGATCCCGTAAAAACCCAACATCAGGTTCCCGTCGAAATCAGCAGAAAACGCTGGATCAGATATCGGAGCGGGGAAGAAAAGAACTGATCCGATTCTGTAATAGCCTTGGTATCAAAGGCTTAGCTTATTTATGTATTGGGTGGTGGCTATAGTTATGAGGTTGGACAAACTTTACAGACTGTTGGCAAAAACCCATTAAACTTAAGGAAAATCTGTAGCTACACACTTTTGTCAAAATAAGGAAGTCACCGCTAGGAGTCCAGAAGATGAAAGCTGGTCTTGGTGAGTAGGATAGCTGCCATCTCCCCCATCAACACAAGTGTCTGTTGGCTGATGTCACAGAGTTGGTGGTTAGCGTTCGCCTCCAAGCATGTTGAGCTGTCCAATGATGTTGCATTAGCAGCCAAAAGATGCCGCAGCACTTCACAAGACTTTGAACAAGCACTAGCTAGCTTTTACCCTCTCAGTGTTTATGGTAAAGTGTGATTAATGTTGGAAAAGATGTGGTGGTACCTTACATAAAGAACCTTATAGCCTTCACTCTACTAGTGTTGGTGTTATCAAAAGCATGGTCATCGTAATGTATTACTGTGACACAGGAAAACGTAATTTCATTATTCCAACTGCATTATTCCCCACCCTGACAAAGTCCTGTCCATATTGATAGACAAACCATTGACACGTACAAATTTGTATACCAACTTACATTAAAACTTCTTTGCCAACATCTTATGTGCCAACAGTTTTTTTGGCCGCATTCTGTAAAGCTTGTCCAGTTTTTAGGACAATTGCTTGGATAGAATTTTATCATAAAGTAAAACACTGTCAAATAAATCATGTAATTAATTTTTACATGCAAGTAAAAATTAATGCAATATTAATTATAACCTGAGTATTTAAATCTGAAAGAGAAAGGTTGGAACCCCATTGTAAACCCCATTGTAAAACAAACAGAATGATTTTAAAATCGCAAGAATGTTTCTTTTTCTGCTGCTGATGAGACATCACTAATCAGTTGCTTTGCCACTTAAGCATATCGGATGACATAACGATAGAATAATATCCTTAAAGTTGTTAAGGTGCCCCCTGGTGGCTCTAAACAGCTGAAGTTGCACCTCTGGACCACTTTCTACTGCAGACTCATTTCAAATTACATTTTAGCATTTAAGCGTTTCAGTACAAAAAGAGGACGTGAACTATTGATTCATGATGGAAAACTCAGAAAGTGCTGTAAATTTGCAGTAGGACATGGGCGTTTGTTCAGACAGCTTATTTTCTCTTAACAGCTCCAGTACCTCTTGAAAAATCTTTTTTTAAATCTTGTTTTCTACACTTTTGCTGCCATTTTTTTAGTTGTTATTGGCGGGATGCTTGGAGCAAAAGTCTCATTCTTCTAACAGACCATGACCGGGCTAAACCACAAAGGGTTTACTCAAAGCGGCCCAGTAGAGGTTTTGCTACAGGCACTATATCAACAACAAGTAATTATTATTTTAATAACTGAAGTCAAACATCATATGCAATAAAAGATTTTGTGGGCCTCTCCAGGGGCCCTTTGGAATCGTCTCAGTTCCACACCTACTTTTACTGAGTTCCTGAATCTGATTACAATAGTAGCCATGTGTAGCCTAATGCAAAAATTAAACACAAAGAGCAAAAAGAGGTTGTTCGGCATAAGGTATGTGTGGGAATTGCAATGTTGGATGGTCATTTTAAATGTGTTTCAAAATTAAACCTTAACAATAGCTTGTTTTAATCAGATCAGACAGGGATCGATATTGTCTTGTATTCAAACCTTCAGTATCGATATCATAAAAGTAGACATGGTATCGTGCCATCTCTAATACATACACTCCCATGAGGAGGAACGAAGGAAAGATGGTCAGTTATGGAACACGGCCCAGTAATTCAAAGCCTCAGTATCTACTGCCAGGTCGACTGGCATGAGTTGTGTTTGACCTAAAAGAGGGCACCGTGTCCCACATTCTTCCTTAGCACTCTTCGTAACATGGCCTAGAAAGGAGAACTTCAAAACGAGGGCTAAATCTACAGTCTCTTCAAGACACGGACGGTCCTCATCTTTGGACACGGAGCAGAAAATGGAATGGAAGCGTCTTTAAACAACGCCGACCACCCGCACCTGTCTATTTGTCTTTAATCTGCATCAAATGCACAATGAACATTTATCCTAGCATGTGTATAAATGTGTATATTTGAAGTCGCTCACTGTTTGTTTCTGGAGTTTGTTTTTTTTTTGTCTTTTATAATGTACGCAGTGAGAAGAATGAGATGTGAGGCCTTTTAGAGGTCTGAAGGTTTTAAAGATTAGACCAAAGTCATTCATCATTAAAGAAAACTAGCAGTCAAACGATGAAATATTCTGTCTCTCTCCACCTCCCTTAGGAATCATTTATAAGTTAGTTAGAAGGCAGTCTTTTTATTCCCCTGCAGCTGCAAGAAACTGTGGGAGGGGGCAGGTTTCCATTGCTCACTCTAATAACTGCTTTCATATGAATATCAGAGCGTAGTAATTTGTGGTATTGCTGAATAATAGCCATTAAAATAAATAACTGAATAACAGAACAGAAGAGTAAGGTGTTAAGCTGTATGTTCTCTTTACTTTAGTTGAATGTTACCGGGCTTTACGTACTGAACATGGAATCACAAAAACAGGGATATGTAAAGACTGTTGTGTGTTACATTACATTCAGGTGTAAATGCATTTACTAAAGACGGACTAGCTATTGTTTGAAAATACCACTGAACTCTTAGGATAGATGCGCTTTCAGAACAGATGGGAATTACGTATAATAGAAATGGTCCAACATTGTTTGGAAAATTATTGTTTTATATTAACTTTCATTACAAGTTAGGAATGTTTTTTCTAGGGTTCCTGAGTGGCAACCATCTAATCATTGGCCCCCCATTGGGAGAATGATCCAGTGATGCCACAGCATCTGTCTACCAATTACATTTGCAGCATTTAGCAGACACTTTTATCCAAAGCGACTTCCATTCCCTAACTACAGGAGACAGTCTCCCTGGAGCAACTTGGGGTTAAGGGTCTTGCTCAGGAACCCAGTGGTGGTGCTGAAGGTAGGATTCAAAGCCCTTTTGGCTCAAAGGCAAGTATCCAACCCACTAGGCCACCACCACCTTCATAACTCTGCCCAAGGCTAGCCAGTGTGGACGTCTATTGTAAATGGAAGTTAGTGTTCTCCTCCAAACATGTCGAGCTGTTCAGTGCTGTTATCTTAGCAGCAGTCAGTGTTGTTGCGTCTTTTGTCTTGGAAGAAATATCTGTTAGCCTTAACCCTGCCAATGTGATTGGTGGAGACCTAGCTAGTGAATAGAACTAGACACTTTAACTTTTGGTGGAATAAAAATTGTTTTTTCCTTCTCCAGAAGAATTATCATTCTAAGAATGGATTTGTCAGCAAGAACATATACATTCTGGTAATCAAGGTATTTTATATTGTATAATTAAATACAACATGCAACAATACTGGCAATATCTAAACAGAGCTATCTATGGAAATATAATGCAGGTCCTACTATAGGTCAGCTGGTAGTGTGTTTAGTCATGAAAACTTTGAATACCAAGAAGCTGTAAAAATCCTTAAAACAACTGAACAATCGTTAGAGCCACACATTAGAAACAAATGTAGATTCTGTTCTTATAGCATTACATTTTCTCCAAGGTATATTAAATAAACAGATGCAGCCTTGCAGTTAAAATGCAGATATTTAAACAGCAATTATGTGCAAAAGGCCTGTGCTTGGTATTTACACCACCCCCTGAAACTATAATGAGCCTCGCAAACCATTTAAAGCATCTAAATAAAGCTGACATCATCATCAACTGGTGAATTTTGCCTCCGGAAACTTCACAAATGAGTCTCTGTCTGAAAGTATGGAACTCTGATTGAGAAAATGGGTGCAGTCTGGCCATTTTTGTCAGCCGTCATGATATGTGTCAACCCTGAGGCCGGCTGTCATTTCAAATCGCGCTTTTCTGCCAACACTCATGTTTACTGTCCAATTAAGATGGTTTGCTCTCTGAGCTGAAGGGACCTTAAAGACATATCATTCTTCAGTCAGTTTGATAGATAAAAAGAGGTTAAAACTCAGAAAAGATGAGTAGCTGGCACAGTATAACACCAGGTAGATAGTTGTGTTTGAAGGTTTTCAATTCAATTTACTTCCACTTTATTTTACAACTTTTTACAATTGTTGTCACAATGCAGCTTTACAGAATCCTGGTCTGAGGCCCTAGTGAAGTGAGGGAAAACTCCCTGAAGCTGGAGGAAGAAACCTCAGGAGAAACCAGTACTCAAAGAGGGGAACCCATCTTCCTCTGATCAACCCAGAGAGTGAGAACGAGAGTCTCTACGGACAATAGAAGGCCTTCGTGTACAGATTTAATCATTGCTTAACAGCTGGCAGTCCATGGCTAACACAGTAGGAACAGTGGAGTGAGTAGGGGTCTATGTGAGGAGTAGTTTGAGAATCTCTAGTCCTCAGCACCGGGAACAACAATCTCAAAGATTTTGAACAGCAGTTGCGCTTGAATAGGGGAGGAGCACATGGGGAGTCGAAAGCATCCAAACCAGTCGAGGACGCTTGGGCAAGGGACCCCAGCAATTGCAGATCATGGATGAAGTGGTGATGGGGTGCACAAGTGGCAGTCAGGCTAGACATTTCCTTCTGGGAAATATAGTCCAAAGAAAGCTATGGGAGACAAGCAGAAAACAGAGTTAGTTCTTACATTTACAGGGTACAAATTATAACTGTAAAGCGTGCAAGTCGAGAATACTGGCTATAAGCAGCATAGGTAGAAAGTGCAGAGCGGAGGGGTATAACGGCCATGAGTTTTCCCATTATACGTTTGGGTATTTTCTTATTCAAGGTCATTTAAAGAAAAATATTTGTATTATTTAGTACTAATCATCAACTATTGTTAGTGATTAGTGCTTAAAGTGTGAAATGAAAACCCTTGTGATGAGCAGTTTGCCTTGCTGGCAGTGTGAAAAGTCTGGGTGCTCGCTGCCAGGTCATTCCTTCAATACATTCTCCGATATAGTATCTCAAATAAATCTCTGAGGTGTTTGGTGTTTTGTGGTGGGGTCATCTCAGGGCTCACTTCTGCTTTTCCTTCCAGCCCTTTTTTGGCATAATTATTCCTTTTGGTCCATCTCTAGTCCTGTCTGGTTACTGTGTTTGTCTGACAAGCTGTCCAGCAGGGTCCTGCCCCCTGATATTTCTGCATCACGATTTGTCATTTCTGTCTTTCTGCATGTGTGTGTGCGTGTGTGTGTGTGTGTGTGTGTGTGTGTGTGTGCAGCGTTATTTCTGTTGCAGGAGGAGTGTGTATCACATTCTCCCATTAGTTGTGCTGACGGGTCAGTCTGCATTCCGCTGCAGGACATTTTGCCCAGCGCACACATGCACATGCACACACACACACACACACACACACACACACACACACACACACACACACACACACACACACAAACACACACACAC
>JBBPCX010070736.1:0-10458 GCA_037974365.1 Hydrocynus forskahlii
TGTAACACAATAAACACACTCTGCCATACAGTAACACAATAAACACACTCTGCTTACTGTAACACAATAAACACACTCTGCTTACTGTAACACAATAAACACACACTGCCATACTGTAACACAATAAACACACTCTGCCATACTGTAACACAATAAACACACTGTGCCATACTGTAACACAGTAAACACACACCGCCATTCAGTAACACAATAAACACACACCACCATACTGTAACACAATAAACACACTCTGTCATACTGTAACACAATAAACACACTGCTATACTCCGACACAAAACACACAACAAACATTGTCATATTGTAACACAGTAAACACACACTGCTATACTGTAACACAACAAACACACTGCTGTTAACACAGACATGCACCTCATTGATCCCTCCTCCCCGAGTGGTAGAACACACTCCACCAGTGTAGGCAGATCCACTCCGGCTGCTCTGAAATGTACTGCCCCTAACACACACACACACACAAACACACACACACACACACACACACACACACACATACATACACATACAGTTATGCACATAAACTCTATTCTACATATATGTACACAGATTAATAAATGTGTGTTATTGTGTGCGTTTATAACTGTGTGTGTGTGTGTGTGAGTGACAGAGAAAGAGACTTACGATAGGAGTTGTATTGAGTCAGGATTCTCCTGTACTTTCTCTTTGCGGTACTGCATAAAGTTCTGCAGCGTCAGTAGAGGGTCAGAAACTACAGAAACTGGGTTCCCTGACGACCAGGTCTCCATGGCAACCAGCACAATGCGAGTGTTAAGCTGCTCCTTGTAGATCTGGGTTCCATAACAACAGTGTAGAGAAAGATGAACAGACAGTGACAGTGTTTGGATAAAGCTCTGAGTGTGTGTTTGTGTGTGTGTGTGCGTGTGTGTGTGTGTGTGTGTGTGTGTGTGTGTGTGTCTTACCGCATCTGCCATGTTCACCACTGCTTTGGCAAAGTTCCTTGTCTGGGTGGTTGAACGCCGCAACTGTAAAAACTACACACACACACACTTTGATTAGTACCAAAGTGTGAAACAGGCTGTGATGTTAATGTGTGTAATAAATGCAGATTTCTGGCTCAATCTGCACAGCTAAAACGGTGGGAAACAGAATCAAAGAGATCTTTTGTTTTTTATCATGTTTTTAGAGCATCTCTTAGAACTGAGAGTCCTCTTAAAGCAGCCCAGTGACCAACAGAACATCTGAGTTCAGGAGTTCAGGAGTTCAGAAATTCAGGGTCACTTCCCTCATTGTTTTTTTTTATCTATATATTAAAAATGCGAGGATTGGGTCCATCCTGTTTTCCATTAGTAAAACTTTCTTAAGGATGCCGAAAATGAGCATATCATCTCTTTTGACTCGTGATATGTTTTGTCGTAATGCAAATAATTTACAGTCCAAAGAGCCTCAGTGCATTTAAAATTTAATACAAACTGAATGACCAGTAGCTTCTAGGTCTTGCTACTTTCTCCAAGTGCTCGCAGGGAAACAAATAATCAAATGAATGCTGTGGCCAGGAGCAGGTTTTTTCCAGCTGAGTTCAGTTTCTGGACTCATCCTTTCCTTTTACATTACATTACATTCATTTGGCAGATGCTTTTATCCAAAGCTACTTACAAGGAGAGGAAATACTCAAGTTTCAGGACAGTGTGAGAACCAGAGGAGAGTTCTAAGAGCTAAAATCTTCATGTCGGTGTTTTGTATGTGGGCAACAGGAGAGAGTGTATGTGGGCATCAGGGTTCTCTCTGAACAGATGAGTCTTCAGCTAGAGAGGGATTCGGCTGCTCTGGCCGGTTTAGCTTATCCTGGCAGGGAACCACAAAGAGAAGAATCTGGACTGGGTTTGCCTTGTGTGTAGGGATGGCAGAGCCAGACAATGTTCCTTGGAGGAATGGAGGGAGCGAGTAGAAACATAAGCCTGGATGATAGGATTAGGGTCGCTGGGTGCTAACCCAGATGTCACTCTGCAGGCAAGAATTAGAGACTTGAACTTAATTTGGGCAGCCATAGGTATCCAGTAAGCCATTATCAGCAGTGGGTTGACATGCAACCTTTTGGGTTGGTTGAAGAGCAGCGGAGCTGCTGCGTTCCGAACCAGCTGCAGGAGACTTACCGTGCAAGCTGGAGGACCCGCTAGAAGGGCACTGCAGTAATCGAGGTGAGAGACAACCATGGCCTGTACCAGGAGTTGGGTGGCATTCTCAGTCAGGGGTGGCCTGATTTCCCGAATCTTGTACAAAGCGAAGCGACGTGACCGAGAGACAGATGTGGTGTGGTCAGAAAAGGACAGCTGGTCATCAATGACATGACAATAACATGACACCCAGGCTTCTCACCACGTTTTAGTGAGGTGATGAGTGATGAGATGATATTTATATTGATATTGTGATGGATAGAAGGTGCAGCTCGGATAACCAGAAGTTTCGCCTTGGCAAGGTTTAGCTGTAGGTGGCAATCCTTCATCCATGTGGATCTGTCTGACAAATAGAGATGCATCCTAAGACGGTTCCTTACCCTTGATATGGAAATGAAACCTTTTTATGTTCTTTTTCTTGGAGTGAATCATGTCTCGCCCATTTAACACTGGTACAGAAATTAACTGGCACAAAGATGTTACATTCCTCCGGTCCATGCATCTCTGCCCTGGGTCCTCAGAGTACTCCTCAGCCAGCTTCTCAAGTAGATCCTCAGGGTGCTCTTCAGGAGGCTCCTCTGGGGGCTCTTCAGTGGGATCCTCAAGGGCCTTCCATAGGAAGCTCTCCTTAGGTGGTTCCTCAGGGGTCTTCTCATGGGGCTCCTCAGGGGACTGTCAATCTTCAGCCATAACATATGCAATTGGTTTACGTGTCTGTTCCTCTATTACTTGCCCCTTTGCAATATTAGCTCCTCAGGATGCTCCACAGGGGGCTTTTCAGGGGGCTCTTCAGGTGTCTTTGTCTGTTTTTAAAGGATTAAAGGCTCTGCATCCGAGTGTTTAACGGACATGCTCTGTCTGACCGTTCTATCAAGAACATTAAGGTGACCTCAGGTTCCAGGAGAACATGCTTTTGCTGTCACTGCACCAAAAGTCTAAAATGGCCAACCAGCAGACCAGTTTTAAATCCTAGAACAAAAAGCATTTTTATGGATTGGCTTGGAAGTAGCATTTGCACTCCATGGTACTGACTTGACTCAACAAGTATTCCATTTTGGACAAGGTGCAGATAATAGAGGAGCAGACAAGGTAAACTAGTTGCACATGTTATGGCTGAAGTTTGACAGTTTCACTATATAATAATAGCATTACATTTTTCCAGTTTTTTTCCATTATAATCAAGTGTATTTGCCAAAATTGAATTCTTGGTCTATTAAAGACGTTTATTTGCTGCCAGCTGCCTCAGCCACGAAAAGCTCCTCAGGAAGTGAAAATTGTCACTGCAGGCAGCAGTAAGCACAGCAAGAGATCTTTGTGAAACAGGTTAAGTCCCTCAGCAATGAAAGTGATGGGGAACATGCTTCTTTAAGAGAGTTGATCTTCTGGTGCTTGATTCCAAAGATATCACAAAGACACAGTGAGGAAGGTGGAGGTTTCTTTTTTTTTGCTTCACTGGGTTGGTTAGTCACATTTGTTTTATTTTTCTGTTAATTGTATTTTTTGTGTGAAATAATTTCATTTAGACCAATATACTTGACTCCTGTTCATGGATGGGATTTCATCTGGAACAAGAGTCTTGTCTGGTTGCACCAGCTCAGCTGCTGGGCCCTGTCCTTCGCTGTGATGGGTGGGTGTCTCCAGGAATATCCTGCATGTCTCTGAGCAGATGGTGGTGTCAAACTCTGTGTAGATGTTTAGAGGGATCAGTTCATTCTGTTAACTTGGATTTTAGATCATGTCCAGCTTTGTTTATTGTTCGCTGTGCAGAATTTCTCTGTGTTTGAGTTTGGCCCTGATCATTTTGAGTGAAAAGTCCTGCCACTGGAAGATCTGAGGTCTGTAAAGCAGAAGTAGAAAGTTAACATTGTGAGCTGCAAAGCTGATTTGTGGGAGGACACAGGAGATGTACATGTCAGCGATTTATTTTTGTAACCCAAGTCCAGAAATGTACTCTTTGAGCTGAAATGATGACATGTTGATGAAAAGAATGCAGAAAACGTCGAGCCCACAGCGGTTAAAATCCTCCACAGGAAACACCATAAACACTGTAAACACAATAAACACAGTAAGCACAGTAAACACAGGGAACCCAGTAAACACAAGGAACCCAGTAAACACAGAAAACACAGGGAGCACCATAAACACAATAAACACAGGGAACACAGGGAGCACTATAAACACAATAAACACAGGGAACACAGGGAACACAGGGAGCACTATAAACACAATAAACACAGGGAACACAGGGAACACAGGGAGCACTATAAACACAATAAACACAGGGAACACAGGGAGCACTATAAACACAGGAAACACAGAGTAATACAATAAACACAGGGAACACAGGGAACACAGGGAGCACTATAAACACAGGAAACACAGAGAAACACAGTCAACACAGGGAGCACCGTAAACACAGGAAACACAGAGTAACACAGTAAACACAGGGAACATAGGAAACACATGAAACACAGAGTAACACAGTAAACACAAGAAACCCAGTAAACACAGAAAACAGAGGGAGCACCATAAACACAATAAACACAGGGAACACAGGGAACACAAGGAACACAGGGAGCACTATAAACACAATAAACACAGGGAACACAGGGAGCACTATAAACACAATAAACACAGGGAACACAGGGAACACAGGGAGCACTATAAATACAGTAAACACAGGAAACACAGAGTAACACGGTAAACACAGGGAACATAGGAAACACAGGAAACTCAGAGAAATACAGGATGCACCGTAAACACATGAAACGTAGGAAACACAGACAAACACAGTAAACACGGGAAACACAGTGAACACCGGGAAACACAGAGAAATACAGGAAACACAGGGAACATATGGAACACAGTAAACACAGGAAACAAATGGAACACAGTAACACAACATCAGCAAACAGGGAATGCAGGAAACACAAGGAGCACACTAAACACGAGGAACATAGGAAAAACAGAGAACACCGAGAAAGTACAGTAAACACAGGGAACATAGGGAGAGAGAGTAACACAGAGAAACACAGTAAATCCAGGGAACATAGGAAACACGGCAAATACAGAGGAACACAGTAAACACAGGGAAACATCTGACCATTTCAAAGTCATTGACGACCATAAGCTCAATGTATTTGGTTTCCGTGTGAACTCTTGGCCTGGACACCTACAGAGAGACAGAAAGAGAGAGAGAAAGGGAGAGGGAGAGAGAGAGAGAAAGAGTGAGAGAGTGAGAGGGTAAGAGACAGAGGGAGAGACAGAAACACTCACTGATCAAGAAAAATAACCTCAAATTGCAGCAGAGCCCATGTTAAATGTGTGTGTGCGTGAATATTACCCGGCGTTTGGTGCGCTTTAACCCTTTATGTTCAGTGCTGAGATGCAGCTCCTCTGAGTCTTTACTCAGGAGACAGTCTAACAAGCAAAACATCAAAACATAAACAAAACCATCTCACCATCTCAACCCCTCATCATCTCAATACCTCATCACCTCACCACATGATTATCTCACCAACCCACCCCTTCATCATCCCACGGTCTGATCACTTCATGAAGGTGATCTTACTGCTGTACCTGGACAGGAAGTTGTGAGTTTAAGGTCTGGAATCTTCTTCACCACATGAGCATCACTGATCTGACAAACAAGTGAAAAATCCAGACTAAATTCAACACTGAATATAAATTAATGGTATAATATACAATGCTGCAATAACTGTATAATAAAGTGCACAACATTGTAATAACTGTATAATACGTAACATCATAATGACTGTAAAATATTATATACAACACTATAATAACTGTATAATGTAATATGCAACACTGTATTTTAAGTACATCTGTCCACCTAATGATTATTGATCTATTATACATCACCTGATCAGTGTTATTGATTAGTGGCTCAATGCTGTAGGAGAACACACCATCTGAAAACAAACCACTGACAGAACACACAGCAGACTTAGTGTTACTGCATCCAAACATTTTGTAATGACTTTTCTTTAATTATGAATTAATGGTATAAATTAATATTTAATTTAGCTCATATTATTACGATCAGTATCCTCTAACCATGAATGCATAACAGACATTAAGGAGAGCTGAGTACAGACTATAACATTGGAACAAGTTTTCAGACTAAATGCGTAAAAATAAATACAAGAAGTAAATAAATAAAAAATACAAACAAATTTACTCTAGATCTGAAAGAGCAGCTAAACTCAGAACCTGAATTCTGCCAGTGGGGGTCTTAGCTGTAAAAGTGTGAAACAGTGAAGTGTAAATGTAAAGAATTCACGATGCACTGTAAAGTACAGTATGCTAGTTGCTGTTTATGCATATTTACATGAAGAACAAATGGCAGGTTAGTGTGACGGCAGGCTCCCAACCGCGCAATGGCATTGGGCAAGTACTCCTCCATTGACCAAGGCGAAGGTAAATAAAAGACAGCAGTGTGCTACAAATGTGCCTCAGCCAGGCCGATTCAGCACCTGGGACAGCGACCGCTCCACTTTAGGGAGTGGATGTGCGGTTTCAGGAAATAAGCCCCAGCTTACGCCGATCACGCAATCACCGTCAACAAGGAGAGTGCTGGGTATAAAAAAGCCTGTGCACAGCAGCACAAAACTTTGCTGTGGACTGTGGATGTGCGCGTTGACTGCTGCTCTACTTGGCCCGCAGACTCAAGCCCGGGAGGGTGAGGTACAGTGAGGTAAAGAGGCAGGTGTAATACAGTGAGGTAAAGAGGTAGAGAAGCAGGTGAGGTACAGTGAGGTAAAGAGGTAGAGAAGCAGGTGAGGTACAATGAGGTAGAGAGGTAGAGGGGCAGGTGAGGTACAGTGAGGTAAAGAGGTAGAGGGGCAGGTGAGGTACAGTGAGGTAAAGAGGTAGAGAAGCAGGTGAGGTACAGTGAGGTAAAGAGGTAGAGAAGCAGGTGAGGTACAGTGAGGTAAAGAGGTAGAGGGGCAGGTGAGGTACAGTGAGGTTGAGAGGTAGAGGGGCAGGTGAGGTACAGTGAGGTAGAGAGGTAGAGGGGCAGGTGAGGTACAGTGAGGTAGAGAAGCAGGTGTGATACAGTGAGGTAGAGAGGGTGGCGAGGGCCAGTGAAGTAGAGAGGCAGGTGAGGTATAGTGAGGAAGAGAGTTCAGTTTGTGTTAAAGTTAAAGTTTTGTGTTGTGCCCTGGTTAAGTGTCTGATGTTCTAATGTCCTGTACAAAGCTGATTCCAGATCAGGAGGTGCTGGATATTCTGTGTCAGGACACTTTCTACACCACCCGAATAAAAATTCCTTAGGATCATTGGAGAAACCCAAAACGTCTTCAGCTGTCCGTCAACTTACTGTTTTGAAACCTGAACTATAGTCCACGAAAAGTAGTCATAGTTCCCATGTCCATGTTGCTGGGGACGATGAGCAGGATGTGGGGGAGATGGTATCCACCGCTGATCTGTTGGGGCGGTAGGATAACTGGAGTGGTGCTCAGGGTTTATCTCCTGACCCCTGATCTGCAATCACTGGGGTCTCCTGCCCAAGTGTCCTTGATTGGTTTGGCTGCTTTCGACTTCCCACGTGTTCCTCCCCATCCAAGGTAACTTCTGTTCAAAAGTTCCAGCAGAGATGATTGTTCCTGTTGGTGTGGACTAACGACTCTCAAACTACTCTTCACTCAGACTCCAACAAAAACTACTTCTACTGAATAACTGTATCTGTTAGCCATAGGCGGCTGATCTGTTCAACTACGATTAGGTCTGTAAGTTTGTCTATTGTTAATTTTTTTTCCATAGGGATCTTTCTGGATCGATCAGAGGAGAACAGTTTGCCCTTATGAGTCGTGGTTCCTCCTGAGGTACCTTCCTCCAGCTTTATGGAGTTTTCCTCACCTCTGTCGCCCTCAGCTCACTTGGGGCTCAGACTTAGATTCTGTAGAGCTGCTTTGTGACAGCACTGGTTGTAAAAAGTGCTATTTAAAAAAAATTGAATTGAACTGAGTGATGTTGGCAGGCTATAGCTGTCACTAGCCAAGTGGCTACAATTACCACGATTAGCCTCAAAACAGGTGAAGAACATGGCAAGTCTGTTGGCAAATGAGTCAATGCTCATGGCCGCAAGGGATTTGCTGTTAAAGTCTGTGCTTGTGCACCGTCCATGCAACATTTGGCATGTGTCGCCCTGGTGGAATTACATCCGCACACTCACTGATGTTTCCTGTGCATGAACCTGTACTATTCTGCATCACTGTGTGCTTCCTGCAGCATGGCTCCTGATTGGGTAGACCAGCACTGTACCTCCTTCATGACCAGAGCTTCCTGACGAAAGTTTTGTTTATATTTCAGCATAAGGAACACAGCCTTATGGTCGTACCCCCTAACCCTGGTTGTGAAACAGTTTTGTAGCTCTGCTTGAATGGGATCTAGCAGTGATCCAATGTGTTTGCTCCCCTAGTTGACATGTTGGTACAAGTTTGGCATAATGTACTCATTAGGCAGGTAGAATGGACGGCACTTGATGGTCAGATGTTCCAGATGAGGCGAGCAGGAGTGAGAAACACTCTTTGCCTCGCACCAGGCTCTCCACCTTTAGACCTGCTGGCCTCTACCGTTCTGTCCATGCGGCACACAGAGAAAGAGTCTGACAGACCTGGCACTACAGGGCCTCAGGGGTACGTTCTTTAATCTCCTCGGCACCTCTGATAATCTCAGCTGGCCACGACGGATCAGGTTTAAAAAGTTCTGAAAGTAAGTGTGGATCTTGACTCCCAATGTCCCCAGTGTCATAAACTACTCAACCTGCTCATATGTGGACATGAAAGATGGTCAAATGTAAATAAAACATTAAATAAACACCGTCTGCACGGAGCTTTCGGGAAGCCACGGCATAACTAGAAGCTTTCCACAGAACATGTCTGTTACATATGTTATGTATCTTATTACATTTTATAGTTTTAATCTCAGCTCTGTATGTTGTTGCGTTAAGTCTCATTTTACTTGTTCAGTGAAAATAAAGGTCTTGCATCTTGTGTAAAACTCACTACAGGCCTTCGCAGGTCGCCAGAGCGGCCCAGGATCCTTGAGTTCCTCTCAGAGAGCCGTGATAATAACAGTGCTCTCCACCCTAAACACACACACACACACACACACATACACACAGAGCAAAGGAAATATGTAAATATGTAACATCAGATCAAACACTGATCTAGATAGTTTCTGACAGATTGTAGACTCAATTATTAAAACAAAAGAACCACATTTAATAAATAAATAAATGTTAAGTGACAATCATTCATACATGCTTTACTCCCTTTCTCTGCGTGAATCGGCAGACTCTGTTTTAAACAGAAAGACCCGAATCAGTGAATCAAATGAACTGAACACTTGAACTAAACTGAATTCGTTCTACTGAAATGAGAAAAACCTGCAGCCTGTTACCATGGCAACCAGCTGCTATGGTAGAAGAATGCGACGGCCGGTGTGTGTTTGTTTTTTTTTTTTTCTTAAAAAGCTGAACTATACAACGCACACACACACACACACACACACACACACACACACAGGAGCTTAACACACTATGTTTCTGTCAAAGAGAAAGACAGATGTACAGACAGACAGAGTGCCAGACAGACAAATAAATAGACAGACAGACAAACAGCTAAACAGATAGACAGACAAATAATGAACAGTTCTTACGGATCACTGCAGCTTTACTTTCAATGGAATGCACACAGACTCACACACACACACACATTACCGCTGTCTGTGTTGGTTTTCCTTCTTCATCAAAGTGACGTTCCACATATTCGGAAGACAAAAGGTGACTAAAAATAAACACAAACAATAACAATCAATTCACTGTTTTAACAGATTCATTTATGATGATGATGATTGTTATGATTATCATTGTTAGTATTGAACTAAGATTTTCTTGGCATTGCAAACAAACATTTAAGTAAAGACAAGTTTGGAATCAGGACTTTACGTAGCATTTATGTGGAAGCAGTGAAGCTTCCCGATCAGGATGTGAGGAGGACAGTAGAAATGAACTATTTCTCCAGGGACCACAAGAGGGTATTTACAGAAGATTTTTAGATGTGAAGATTTCCACCCTCCCCCATCCTCACGCCCCTTCCGCACATTCACACACATCTCTTCCACTCACCCCCACACACACCCCTTCCGCCAACCCTACACTCACACACACCCCTCCCGTCCACCCCCACATTCACACACACCCCTCCCGTCCACCCCCACATTCACACACACCCCTCCCGTCCACCCCACATTCACACACACC
>JBBPCX010070737.1:0-10458 GCA_037974365.1 Hydrocynus forskahlii
TCAGGACTTCAGTTAGATGCTCTTTGTTCTGCTTGAATGATTCATACGTAGGTCACTGTGTGTCTTTACAAACAAAATTATTCCTCTGAAACTGGTCAGGTTCAGGGATTGGACTGGAAATGAGAGTCTTTGAAAGTCTCAGGAAGCCTGGAGAACTGTTCAAGACTTTTGCACAGTACTGTATCTGAGTTTGAAGTCTACTGTACAGAATATGAGGGACAATATATACAGAGTCACCACGGAGGTATAAAAAAATGAAAGGAATGAAACAAGCGTTTTACATTATCCAGCACAGCTAATTAAAGCACATGCTTAACTGACTTATCCAGGCTCCGCCCACAAATGTGTTCTTTTGTAGCTGCAGTCAAAAATGCAATATGCAAATGAGCCTCTAACCAATCACAGTGTTTCTGACAGGGTGACCAATCACAGTTCTGAAGAATCGAGGTCTTCATGTTATCCAACAGTAGTCTAATTATTGTCATTTTTCAAAGCTTGTTATACCTGGAAACGAAATCATTTGTGGGCGTCGCATGTATGTGAGTGAAAAAGGGCTTACTGTGCTATAATCATCACACCCTTGGCTTGGCTGATCTGACCTGTGAGGTCGTAAGGTCAGAGGCGGGCAGGTTCAGGACGCCAGCAGCCGCTTCCTGAAGTACAGGAAGGCGAAATATGCGGCTCCTCCCAGCAGGCCGAGCAGCGCGGTGCTGCCGAGGAAGGACGGCGCTCTCCGCCGCGCCACTCTGAACGCCGTGGGCAGCACAGCCGAGATCAGGATGTTGTTGACATGTCCCAGGACCCGGCGGAAAGTGGGACGGTCCAGCACGCGTTCGTAATACGTCTCCAGGTTGACTCGTGCCCCACTGCCCCAGTACCGGCGGGACAGACCCAGAAACTTCAGCCGGTGGAGAGTAACGGCCAGAGAGACGTCAGCCAGGCTGAAGAACTCACCACACAACCAGGCCTGACTACCCTCCTCTACCGGGGAGAGAGAGACAGAGAGAGAGAGACAGAGACAGAAGAGAGAGAGAGACAGAGAAGAGAGACAGAAGAGAGAGAGAGAGAGACAGAGAGAGAGAGACAGAGACAGAATAGAGAGAGAGACAGAGAAGAGAGACAGAAGAGAGAGAGAGAGAGAGACAGAGAGAGAGAGACAGAGACAGAAGAGAGAGGGAGTTACAGAGAGAAGAGAGAGAGACAGAGAGAAGAGGGAGAGAGAGGAAAAGAGAAGGACAGAAAGAGAAGAGAGAGGAAGAGAAGGGGAGAGCGGTAGAAAGAAAAGAGAAAGACAGAGTGAGCAAGAAAAAGTGAGAGAAAGAAAAATCACAGACTATTCTACCCTCCCCGGCCACTTTAATGGAAACCCCTCCCTTGTAGCTCCTCCATGCTGGTGTTCATTTGGAGCCTGGAGGCACCAGGTGGGTGTTTCTGATAAAGTGGACATGTAGTGTAGGAGGGTAATAAAATAAATGACTAAAAATAAGGTAAACAATGCCATTATAATTGGTGTAATTTTGCCAATAATTTGAAAAATCACTCCAGTATTTCTGTCGCTTTTTGGTGTTACCTGGTGTTTCCTCTGCTCTCCTCTGCAGCTCCGTCTCCACCTGGTCCAAAACGTTCTCCAGCTCATCCAGAATCTTCTTCAGGTACTTCACATTATCATGGTCAAACAGCTTCGTCTGAGCAGGCCAAGACAAACCACAAGGTCATTCATTCAGTCCTGGTTATTACTATTAATGCCAAATAACAAGCGTCCGTGTACAGAATCAGAATCAGAATCAGAACACTTTATTGATCCCAGAGGAAATCGATCTTGTTCTGATTGTAGAAAAAACTCAATAAGAAATGCACTATGCTATAAACACAAATGCTGGGTATAAATACTTCAGATAAATAAGTGAATTTTTGGTGGTTAGGAGCTATTGCTGTAATAGGGATCAGTAGTATATTTCACACGGTAAGTACATTTAGTTCTGTACATTTCTGCGCTGGTGACAGTAAACTAGACCAGAGTGTGGAACCAGAGTGTTCTGTGAGTTGCCATGTTTTCTATCACTGGATTAAAGAAGCTCCAAAATTTTTCTGGTGGGGGCGTGGGGTTGGCGACAGATTAAACCAACCTGTGATTTTTGTTGGTGTGGGGCCCAGAGGACAAAATAAGTTGAACATCTTTTATCTCGGGCAATGTAAAGCAAGGTTTTTAAAGATTTTTCCAGAGACCTTGCAAACTTTTGCTCTTGAGGCCTCCAGGGGGCCTCAAGTGTCAATCAAGGGGCCCCAGACCCCCCAAAATCCCCCATTTTTCACCCGTTTAAAGAGTTAAAGTACGTACTTTCAAGCGTCTTTGTTTTGCTATGTAAGCGTCCTTAAGCTCTGGATTGTCTTCAGCCAGTTTCTTCAGTTCTGACTCCATACTGCCGATCTGCGCTGTGGCAGAAAAACAGAACACAGCTGAGCTCCTGCACCGACACCATCTGATCATCTCAGAGCACCTCTAACATAAAATTATCAACTTCTTATCGCCCCCTACGCTTCCTGTAGAGTATTACAGTCTGTCAGAGTGATCGTGGGGATCATATGAACATAGAATACTTTTCAATAAAACTGTTCCTGTAGTCTGTTCGAAAAAACCATATGAACATTAAGGAGATCTTTTAAAATGAAACAATACAAGCTACATCGCCTCCTTCAGCTCCTGTCAGAAACACCAAGTGAAACAGAAAGGACAAACATGCAGACTATTATACACTCCCTGGCCACTTTATTGGAAACCCTTCCCTTGTAGTTCTTCCCAGTTAGAAACTGAAACCCATCTGTTCATACAGTGTGTTTTTCCTCTAGATCTTAATTTTTAAAATGAAATGATAGCTACATCGACCCTTATGTTTCCTGTCGTGTATTACAGTCTGTCAGAATGTTATGGAGCCTTTTTTAAATGGCAAAACAGAAGCTATATCATCTCCTACTGTCCTTGTAGTCTGTCAGAGTGACTGTGTGAGACGTATACAGATTACAGTTTTTAAAATGAAACAATAGCTATATCTGGCCCTAAAGTTCCTGTAGTTCATTACAGTTTGTCAGAATGATTGTGTGGATCATATGAACATCACAGTGCCCTTTTTAAATGACAGAAGCCATATCACTCCATACAGTTCCTGTAGTCTATCAGAATGAGTCATATGAACATTATGAACTTTATTGATAAACTTTGTCTAACAATCGCGGCAGCCCGGACTCCAACAGTGCATCCAGGACAGTATGTTCTTATATTGATATTCATTTTTCAGCTTATATCAGGCATGATTATGTGCGATATGTTATAAACATGTCCCGTATGTCTCACCCCGTATGCGGCTGGTGGCATAGGCGGGGATGTGCGAGTCCACGGTAATCTCGGGGTGGAGGATGCAGCCGTGTGTGTAGGCGTCCATGGGCAGTGAATCCAGCAGCTCTCGGTAGTGTTGAACTCTGTGGTAATACGTACTGCCGGGTTCAGGGATTAAGCTTGGGGTCGTCTCTGATTTTTAAAAAAAAGTTAAAATATCAAATACTTTATATACTTTAACCTGCTTAAGAAGAAACACACTTGATCAAGAAAAATCACCACAACCAAGGACTCTCCAAAATAACACTCACCGCTGCGTTTCTTCCCCCTAATCCACATTTCTGCACACGACCAACTTAAAACGGAGACGAAAACATGACCGTCGCCAACACAAAATAACCTAAAACACACTGGCCTAAGGCGCAATGAGCAAAAGGAGGAAAAAAAGAGTAAATAAAACAAACAGAAAACACAAACATGGAGGAACGACAGGGGTCATGATAAAAATAAGAGGTTAATGATTGAAAAATCAATATTTAGACCAAAATGATATACATGTGGAATGTTCTGTGATGTAACTCAGCAAGATGATTGGCAGTTAAACACAATTAACCAGTTAGCTCCGCCCATACTGAAACAATGTTATTTTTCTTTCCTTTGTAAGACTGCAATATACAACCTCAGGTGTTCTCTTGCTTTCACATGACACTGCTGCGAAATAAAAAGAAAAATGAAGGGGGGATGGGGGTGTAATGGGGGGCTGCTGTCACACTCTTCTTCAGAATTGGGCCATGATCATTTGTGAGGGTCTCCTACTGCTCTGCAAACACTTTTCAACCAATCAGAGTGTGCGCTGGGAAACACCTGCAGATGAAACCGTGGCTGGAAGATTTACTGCAGCCCAATCCCAGACCAGAGGCTCTGCTACCGCAGCGCGTACTGGGAAACTTGAATATTTCCAGTGTCTTTACCGTCCCGGAAGGTCTGCTCCAGGTAGTCCAGGATCTGTGTGGGGTCACAGATCACCTGCTCGTCATGCACCAGCACAGGAACCTCCCCCGCCGGGTTCAGCTGCATGAACCAGGGCTCATTATGTTCACTCAGTGGCAAACTCACATCATACTCCTCACACTTCAGCCCCTTCTCAGCAATCGCCAGCCTCACCTTCAACACACACACACACACACACACACAACAGCGCAACACACCCCAGCAAACAGAATAAACAGAACAGAATAAACACGATCATTTTAATGGATAATTATGGCAAAGCTGGAATGGCCTGGTGGTTAGGGAGTTGTCCCTGCGACCAGAAGGTCATGGGTTCAAATCCCAGGACTGGTAGTGACACCACTGAGGTACCCTTGAGCAAGGTACCGTCCCCACACACTGGGACTGTTTCTGGCTGCCCACTGCTTCACTTGGTGAATGGGTTAAATGGCTTAAATCCTGAGAAAGAATTTCACACTGTGACTATAAGGGGCCACTTTACTTTAAATGCTTTGAGATAATTAACCTTTTTTCAATGTCTGTACGCATCCACAACTAAACCATGGTATCTCTAATTTCTCTCTGTGGTGGAAAGAGGAGGTGAAACATATTATTATTATTATTATTATTATTATCATTATTATCATTACTATTATTGGCATTAGCACTGATTATTTTTCCACACCCTCTGGTGCATGGTGACGTAAACAAAAAACCAGAAGCCGTTTTAGAGGCAGGGCTAAAAATCATGACGTTTTGATGGACAATTACAATAAAAACTGGAATTTAGTCTTTTAACTGGTTTGAGATGAGGTTCCGTGCCACACATGAACGGGTTCATGAACTAACAAGGTCACAAAGGTCAGGTCTGAGTTCAGGTTCCCTTTCTTAAAGGCCTGAATGGCCAGTTCTTCTAGTTTTATAATGTAGGGATGTGATGCCAAACCCACACAGATTAAAAAATAACGTGAATTTATATTATTTAAATACATTCATCACTTTTACAGGAATAAAAAATAGGACACAAACTCAGTTTGGTCAGAAGAGAGCAGTGTGGAGGATCATAGCTGTGCTGATGTCATGCAGAACCAGTTCATTACACACTGGAATCAAGCCGATGAAAACCACTGGCATTATAGGTGGCAACACCCTGGTGGTCAGTATGGCCCTCTTTAGTGGCAGGGGGTGGTCATTTATGGTGATAAATGAAAAGTAACGCTGGCTGCATGGTAACCCAGCTTCAGCATCAGCATCCCTGCCTCCTCCAAGGTTCTGGAATTCTCTTACCTTCTGGGAGCTAAACGACTGGGTCCAGTGATACAGGACCAGTTTGCACTCTTTCTTTTTTGTGCTCCCTCCTTCTTCCACCTTCTCTTCCTCCTTCAGCTGCTTCTCCGCTTCTTCCTGAGCCTCACTGCTGTCTCCAGCCGCCATCGCTGCCTTCAGGAGCCCAAAGCCCCACCAGCATCTCCCACAGCTCAATCCACTCCCTGTTCCCTAACTAGGGCACTAGATTATGAATTGTGAAATGTTTGCTTCTTCATCCTGAAACTGCACTAACGTTTCCAGAGAGCACGAGACTGACCTCTTCACTGGATATATGATGCAATGTAGAAGCCTTTATTTTATTTTATTTTGTTTTATGCTGTTCACTATCTAGGGAGTAGGGCACTATTTGAGGTAGAAACGGCTTTTCACTCGTTGTACTGCAGGTCTACCCCCTAAGGATCGTTAAATTTCCTAAATATTGCACTGAACTTCGTGTATATTTTCAGAAATCTGTATCCTGACGAGTAATCCACGGTTCTGAAACGCTGTAGTTGTGAATCTGAGGTGTTTGTGTCTGCTGTCAGATGGCCGCAAGATGGCGCGGTTTCTCTCCCGATTACAACAGGAGTTTCATGCAGAAATGAAATGTTGATCATTACTGTCACATACTAACAATATTATACATTAACAAATTGTACATTAAGTCACATGTTAATAGTATTATACATTATTAATGTCAGGTTTACCAAATTAGACATTAAGTCACATATTCACCAAACTGTACATTATTATGTCACATATTTAAATATTATGCAATATTAATGTCATATGTTTACAATGTTTTACAACACAGAGTCACATATTTACCAAATTGTACATTATTATTGCCACATATTTACAATATGATCGATTATGTCACATCTATCAAATTGTACATTATTATTGTCGGATAATTACAGTATTATACAGTATTAATGTCACATTTACCAAATTAGATATTTTATCAGAGTATTTAACAATTTTATAAGCATTATTTCGCAACTTTTCCTAATTATGCATTATGAATGTCACATTTACCAAATATTCATAATTAAAGAAATGATGCGCATTAGCATGTCACACTTACCAAATTGTAAATGACTGCACCTTGTATAAATGCAGAGCACATAACAAACACTAGGCTCTAATAAACAAATTGTGTATTATGTCATTGAACCTAACCTACGATCTTTCTTTTTTATTATTAAATTTAGTAATATAAAACCTTCATGTCTGTTTATGGGAATTAGACATTTTACTCATTTGAGTCTTGGTGCTCGAGCTGTTAACTCAAAAATTAGATCAGTGAAGAATAAAGGGAACATTTACTGCATTTTTTTTTCCAAATTCCCCCATAATTAAGTTTTAAAATGTAAATAGAGAGTTCACTGTGGGTTTGGTAGGTCAGAACTGTTCACGGTGGAGATGAATGGAACCAGACGTCTGCCTCTAAAAGCTCCTCACAGAATGTTATTTTATCAAATAGTTCTGGCTGCGCCGCCTGACTAGATGTTCTACCAGAGTTTTGAGAAGATTTTGGTCCTAAAACTAAACCCATTCATAGTGGAGGGATACATGCAGGGCGTCGTGAGGCAAAATAGTCAGATTCACTATTTTACCATCATCAACACCTATACAAACACTCAGAGACAAGTGGAGCTTCACTGGGGGGCGATAGAGAATAAAACGACAGGATCTGAGTTAGAGACGTCTGGTTCCATTCACCTCCACTGGAAAGTTTTCAAACCAAACACACACTTTTTATTGTGGGGGAACTAGCTGGAATTTCGCCTCTGGATATGTACATACATATACATGTTGTATTTTATATATACAGATATTATACATACACGGACACGCGAGCGCACACACACTCACAAAAACACACACACTACGTGTTGCTGATTGGTGGAGACTGGATGTGGGCGTCCCTACTGCTGCAGTGGGCGTGGTCTCCGCTCCCGGTGCTTTGAGCCTCTCTGTCCGGGCGTGCGCGTGCGGTGTGTGTGAGGAGTGTGTGGTGGGGGGGCAGATGGTCGTGGCTCCTGTGGGTAGTTGTGCCCTCTCCCTGCCTGCTGCCCCTGCACGCTCCGGCTGACCCGCCGCACCTGCAGCTCCGGGTAGTGTGTGGCAGTGTGAGAGAGTGTGTGGGTGTGTGAGGGTGTGTGTGGGGCTGTCTCTGAATGACGGGCGGACGGTTTGATTTTGATGATGGAGGGACGTACTGCGGAGGGTGGGAGGACGGGAAGGCGCACGGGCACGGGATCTGCACGGGCCCCCGGGGGCAGGGTGAGTACAGCGGGGCCTGGAGCCACGGCTTCGAGATAGTGGGGGTCTACACCTGGCCCAGCGGGAACACCTACCGGGGCTACTGGTCCCAGGGCAAGCGCCACGGGCTGGGCGTGGAGACCAAGGGCCGCTGGACCTACCGGGGCGAGTGGAGCCACGGCTTCAAGGGTCGGTACGGGGTCCGGCAGGGCACCGACACCCCCGCCCGCTACGATGGAACCTGGAGCAACGGGCTGCAGGATGGGTACGGGGTGGAGACCTACGCGGACGGGGGTGAGTCACACCTGCCCCCGTGAGAGAGGGGTGTAAGGTCACAAAGTTAAAGTAAAGTTCATGAGACAAGTTCTGAACAGGTGGCAAATTAATGGATGTAGTTAATAATAACAACAACAACAAAAATAATAATAATACACATTAATAATATTAATGACTTTTCTAATACCCAATGTAGAGCTGACTCTAGTGCTGTAGGTTATAGTGGTGACTATAAAACTGTAGTTTATAATACTGTAGTTTATAGAAATGACTGTAATACTGTAGTTTATAGAGCTGGCTATAATACTGTAGTTTATAGAACTGACTGTAATACTGTAGTTTATAGAATTGACTATAATACTGTAGTTTATAGAGCTGACTATAATACTGTAGTTTATAGAGCTGACTATAATACTGTAGTTTATAGAATTAAATATAATACTGTAGTTTGTAGAGCTGACTATAATACTGTGGTTTTTAGAGCTGACTTTAGTATTGTAGTTTATAGAGCTGACTATAATACTGTAGTTTGCAGAGCTGAATAGAATACTGTAGTTCATAGAGCTGACTATAATACAGGAGTTTATAGAGCTGACTATAATACTGTAGTTTATAGAGCTGATTAAAATACAGTAGTTTATAGAGCTAACTACAGTACTGTAGTTCAAAGAGCTGACTGTAATACTGTAGTTTATAGAGCTGACTGTAATACAGGAGTTTATAGTGCTGACTATAGTACCGTAGTTTATAGAGCTTACGATAGGACTGTAGTTTATAGAACTGACTATAATACTGTAGTTTATAGAGCTGACTATAATACTGTAGTTTATAGAATTGACTATAATACTGTAGTTTATAGAGCTGACTATCATACTGTAGTTTATAGAGCTGACTATAATACTGTAGTTTATAGAGCTGACTTTAGTACTGTAGCTTATATCGCTGTCTATAATATTGTATAATTTATAGAGCTGATTATAATACAGTAGTTTTTAGAGCTCACTATAATAATGTAGTTTATAGAGCTGACTATAATACTGTAGTTTATAGAGCTGACCAAGATACTGTAGTTTATAGAGCTGACTATAATACAGTAGTTTATAGAGCTGACTATAGTACTATAGTTTATAGAGCTGACTATAGTACTATAGTTTATAGAGCTGACTATAATATTGTATAATTTATAGAGCTGATTATAATACAGTAGTTTATAGAGCTGACTATAATACAGTAGTTTATAGAGCTGACTATAATACTGTAGTTTATAGAGCTGACTATCATACTGTAGTTTATAGAGCTGACAATAATATTGTATAATTTATAGAGCTGATTATAATACTGTAGTTTATAGAGCTGACTATAATACTGTAGTTTATAGAGCTGACTATAATACTGTAGTTTATAGCGCTGACTATAATACTGTAGTTTATAGAACTGACAATAATATTGTATAATTTATAGAGCTGATTATAATATAGTAGTTTATAGAGCTGACTATAATACTGTAGTTTATAGAATTAAATATAATACTGTAGTTTGTAGAGCTGACTATAATACTGTAGTTTTTAGAGCTGACTTTAGTATTGTAGTTTATAGAGCTGACTAATACTGTAGTTTATAGCGTGGACTATAATACTGTAGGTTATAGCGCTGACTATCATACTGTCGTTTATAGAGCTGACTATAACACTGTAGTTTATAGAGCTGACTTTAGTACTGTAGCTTATATCGCTGACTAAAATACTGTAGTTTATAGAGCTGACTATAATACTGTAGTTTATAGAATTGAATATAATACTGTATTTTGTAGAGCTGAATATAATACTGTAGTTTTTAGAGCTGACTTTAGTATTGTAGTTTATAGAGCTGACTATAATACTGTAGTTTATAGAGCTGACTATCATACTGTAGTTTATAGAGCTGACTATAATACTGTAGTTTATAGAGCTGACTTTAGTACTGTAGCTTATATCGCTGTCTATAATATTGTATAATTTATAGAGCTGATTATAATACAGTAGTTTTTAGAGCTCACTATAATAATGTAGTTTATAGAGCTGACTATAATACTGTAGTTTATAGAGCTGACTATAATACTGTAGTTTATAGAGCTGACTATAATACTGTAGTTTATAGCGCTGACTATAATACTGTAGTTTATAGAACTGACAATAATATTGTATAATTTATAGAGCTGATTATAATATAGTAGTTTATAGAGCTGACTATAATACTGTAGTTTATAGAATTAAATATAATACTGTAGTTTGTAGAGCTGACTATAA
>JBBPCX010070738.1:0-10457 GCA_037974365.1 Hydrocynus forskahlii
GAGAGACAGAGAGCGAGAGAGAGTGAAAGAGAGACAGAGAGCGAGAGAGAGTGAAAGAGAGACAGAGAGCGAGAGAGAGTGAAAGAGAGACAGAGAGCAAGAGAGAGTGAAAGAGAGACAGAGAGCGAGAGAGAGAGTAAAAGAGAGACAGTGAGCGAGAGAGAGAGTGAAAGAGAGACAGCGAGCGAGAGAGAGAGTGAAAGAGAGACAGAGAGCGAGAGAGAGTGAAAGAGAGACAGAGAGCGAGAGAGAGTGAAAGAGAGACAGAGAGCGAGAGAGGGAGAAACATCACAAGCCCCTGCAACATTATATCCTCCAAAATGCACAAGCTTCAGTGCCGGCGCAATAAATAGATCTAATTATAACATTTCTTATATCTTTATTAGACATGCAAGACCGAATGATACACACTCTCAACTGCTGTTTATAAGTTAGGGTGCTGATACAGTAATAAATCCCTTACACCTTAAAAGATTTTTTCAGTGCAACTTCACACAGGTTACTGTTCCCATCTATACGCACTTTCCTCAAATAATAGCTCTGCAACACAGTGTTATATGAGGTGTGAGCTGGAGTGTGGCGTGTGCAATTCTCAGTTTCTAGACACTGTTGGTGTACACTTGTTGCACTTGTTGTGTAAGATCGACACATAACACATAGTGTGACACAACACAATATTCTTGTCCATTTGGAGAGGTTTCTTGATGCAGACACATTGCAATTTGCCTAATTTGCAAATCCCTCGCTCACAAATGCATCTGAAAGTGACGGACGAGTAAATTAAACAACACACAAGATCACCTACAGTGAGTTTTAAGACACAGTGAAACAGCAAAGCTGTCAAAAGAGAGAGTGAAAGCTCACTGACGAAGAAATAGTGGTGTTAACAAATCATGACCAAAACACTGTACTGTAATTCTAACCTAACTCAAAAAGTAAAGCATGGGAACCCAGAACACTGACTTCAAGAAAACACGTCTGTGCAACACTTCCACACTGTGCCCAGATCTCATTTAAACTGCATATGGCTACAGTACACTGATTGCCATTACAGACAAACAAGAACCAACACAAATTGTTCAGGTGTCATCGGACCTTCTTCCGAACAAAGTAAGAACAATTGCAAACTGTGCCGTGGCCTTTAGGCCTATTTGTACCTGTTATACAGCTGAAAAGATGCAAAAGGTAAAAGCTAAAACACAAAACTGGCTCCCTTACAGAGGAAGTGTACAGAATGTTCAATGGCACAGGAGGTTGAGGGGAGAAAGAGCAGAATAAAACAACAAATCATACAAGAACAAGCAAAGAATTCTTTATAGAGGCACTCAGTGTACATTCTGGTGGGGGGTTGTTATTAAAAACTGAAAGAACTCAACTATCCATTCAAAAGAACATGAAGCTCGTCAGAATAATATTTTTAAGCCGTTACTCAACTTTGAAGCCCACATAAGCTTTGTAATGGCTGCATTCCATCTCTTAAGCTAATGTATGTAATGTAATGTACCTAATGTACTGTCAGCAATACATTTAGACATGTTGTTTTTGAAATTGGCATATCTTACATGCGTGCTACTGACCTGAGAGGTTTTGAATTATTAGCAGAAAAATTTTTATGAATGTCTCAATCACATGGAGTTTTCTTTTGGTCGTGACAAAATCAACTGTGGAATCATTTTCAAAACTGTATGGCCAAAAAATATGTGGACACCTGACCGTTACACTTGTATGAGCTTGTTGGACATCCCATTCTAAATCCATGAGGCTTAACATTAACAGCCTCCACTCTTCTGGGAAGGCTTTCCACATGATAACTCTCCTACACGCTCACCGTTTGCTGCTCTTTCTCTTGGTGTGCCGCCTCTCGGCCGCTCTCCAGACCCCCTCCCTCTGTAGGTTTTCTCTGTAGTGTGTGTCGCAATGAGAGATTATGTGCTGAAACTCTCACCATGGTCTACTATTTTGTAGCTAAATTGTTACTAATCCTAGACACTTTCCTTTAACAGTAATGGTAGCAATGGTTGACCTGTGGCAAAAGTTGGCACCCTATGATAGTGCCACATTTCAAGTCACTGGGGTCTTCAGTATGACCCACTCTACTGCTAATGATTGGCTTTAGAGATTGCAAGCCTATGTGCTTGGTGTTACACTGTTATAAATGAGTACGGATGTCAGAATTAACTTAATTTTGCGATCTCACCATAAAAATGCCTCAAAACCTATATGGGATGGTCACAAAATCTACAGGGATATTACATGGTTATTTCACTAAGAATCATGCACTAATACTCACACACTGTTTAGTGTAGCAGTATGTAGTTTGGGGTGTGGTCTTGGTTCTCCATGTCAAAAACAGACACAGCGATAAAATGGCAGAAGAAGTAGACAAACAAGGCAAAAAATGACTGAATGAATTTGATCCTGAGATTGTGGATTCTACATCGTTGACTTTTAGAACTGATGTGTGGCACCATTTTGGTTTTCCAGTTTAAAGAAATGACAAGAGCAAAAAAGAAATTGACAAACACAAAACAAATTTGCAAATACTGCCAGACAACGGTCACCTACATAATGAGAAATGCATCAAACATGAAAAGCCATTTGGCACATCACCACCCAAAAAGCTCCGATCACACCTGTAGGACTTTGAAAGAAGTATTTGGAGCCTGACTTCCCCAGGAAAAAAAAAATGTATCATTGAGTACATAGCCAAAGACTTCATGCCATTTTCTATGGTTGACAACGAAGGATTTCAGAGTTTAGTAAATACGCTGAAGCCAAAGTTTTTGATTGCTTTACTCACACAGTGTTACCAGCTTTGTACCAAGATAAAGGTAAAGAGAGAGATTCTCAAAGAAGCAGAGTGCATCTCAATTTCCACAGAGTGACATAATTACTGAGTGACACAACAGACATGACGCAGACACTCTGGATTCAGCCAACATCACAGACACCGAGGGCGCAGAAAGGCTTCTCACATCACTTAAAAAAGCAATTACCATGCTGTGCAATGAGTCACGGCCTTCAGTTTCTTTCACTGGCCCCTCAAGCACATGACTAACATTTACATTTACAGCATTTGGCAGACGCTCCCATCCAGAGCAACATATATCTGTGCTTTGTAGTCCACAAGAAAACATGTCCATCATACTAACAAGCCCAGAGTTAAATTAAGACCAGCTAGAAGACTAAGATTCTACCAGAGAAGAAGTTAGTACTCCACCTATCATTTCACATACACAATAGATTTTTTGGGGGGAGAGTGTGATTGAAGAGAGACATAGTGAGGGACCTAACAGGCTGAAACCAAGGGGGGCAAAATGCTGGTTGTTAGGGAGTTGCCTGTGCATTCAGAAGACTGTGGGTTTGAATCCCAGGACTGCCAGGGGCTCCACTGAGGTAGCCTTGAGAAAAGTACCATCCCCACACACACAGCTCTCTTGATCTGGATGCTGTGTCGCTGGCTGCCCATTTGGTGAATGGGTTAAATGCCAAGAAAGAATTTCACACTGTTCACACGTGAAACAAATGATTTTGCTTCTACAGAACCCTAGTGAAACACAAGGGACAGAAACAGCACCGGGCCAAGGCAGCACATGGCCTGCCACACACAGTACATGGAGCCGAGGAGGAACAATCTCCTCCTGCCAAAAAGACAGCACTCAAAGATCTCCTAAGGGACTCTTTCACTGAAGGAGAGTATGGTGCACAGTCCCACATTAGGATTAAAGTTTAAATTGACTTGTACCGCAAAGGGACCTCTATTTTACTCTTCGACTGCCCTCGTAAGTGGTAGAGAGACATTGCTGTCACACATGGCCAAATCATATTTCTCTGTCCCATCAACCTCAGTTCCAAGCGAGTTTTTTCTATTGCAGGGGATTTTATAAATGCCTAAAGATGCCAGCTTCTACCTGGAAATGTGGATATGCTCGTATTTCTAAAGAAAGAAAAAGAACATGACTGATGCATGAGTTATGTTTTTTTGTTTGTTTTGTTTTTAGTTGAGTTACCTGAAAAGCTAAAGTTAGCTAGACACTTTATTGCAGGGTCACATTTTATTTTCTTGTTGTTGTTTGATGAGAGATGCAGGGGCACTAAAATGTGCAGTGATAGGTTTTAAAAAAACAAACAAAGACTGCATGTTCCTGTTCTGATCTGTGACTTAATGATTTGACTTTGTTTCAGCAATTAAAAAAAGGCCAGCCTAGCCTATTAGGCAGGTTTGTAGTCAGTAGACTAAAACACTGATGTTCCTTTCTAAGTGTGATTGTTTTGTTTACAAGACCCAGCTACTGCAAGAATATTTAATTTTATAATAGGAGTGCTACTGACTGCTGCTTTTGTTATATTACTCAATGTACACCGTTCAATCATTCATTGCCAAAGACAATTCATGCCATTAAGGACTTTGTATTGTGATATTATCCTACTGTGAGTTTTTGGTAGTGTTACATCTCTATACACGAGTGTGGTTGAACCACCTTAACTAATTAGGAGCATCCACATACTTTTGGCCATAAGGTGTATCAGTATGTTGTAGTGATGCATTTGGTAGTCTCTGCACATCCTGGAGTCATACCTGTGCCTTCATCTCATAAAGAGCAGCCTCTTCAGGGGTCAGCTGAATGGCCTCGTCCCATTTCTTCACCGCCTCCCAGTGTCTGAGGAAAACCCACAAGGACACATTTGGCATTCTGCTAAATATAATATAATGTACTGCACATCACACACACACCCTCACGTCCTCTGTCGCTCTGAACACACACATGCAGACAGGTTTGACCAAGGCACCAAGTCAATAACGCACTTGGTGACTGGTCACAAACACATCTATATTCTTCCTTCTCTTCTGTTTTCTCATCTTAAATTGAGTACAGGGATCAACGCAATACACTCTGAACACCAACATTGTTCCACTGTATGACTCTGAATTTCACTAAGATTATCAAACTGTTTTAAAAATAGAAAATTATTAATAATTGTAATCATTTTACAACCATTTTTCTATACAGTATTATTGGATACAAATATTTATTCTACAAATATTTTCACTTCAAGTGGAAGACATAAAAAGTGCTCAGTGCAAAAATTATGATTACAGGTAGTCATGAAAGCATGAAAAACCAAACTTGTACAGTGATATTGTTGTATAGTGATATTTAATTAAGCATTTCTATGCAATACTTGGGAACTTAAGAGTCTCAAATCTGTGGTCAGATTGTGGTAAGTTCTAGCACAGGTAGGGGCTTCTGCTGCTGTTTCCATGGTGGTCCTACTTGCATTTAAATGAGCCTCTAGCTCCAGAACCTGCTTAGTGAATAAAATTACATTGCAACTCGCAAACACAGCAAAATTAGTTTATAAATGGGAATGGTAATCTCGGTTTCAGGCCACAACATTGTGACTCTTCAATCAAGAACTGGATAACCTTAATGGTGATCTTCCATCCTCACTTGAAATTCAGGTCAGTTGGATGTTTACTCCAAACTGTCGTAACGTCAGCTATAATGATTTTCCAGTCACCACTAAACAAAGTGATAAGCCAGCGTGCTAAAAAGAGTCATAAAGAGTGAATAACAAACATTAATGTTATGAGCGCTTCAGATACAGGCCATAAACACAGCATAAAAATACATAAGGGCAGTTGGAAAGTCATCCATACGGAAGCTAATTTTGCAAATTGCCATGATGACTGAAGGAGCAGAGACCCACACTGTCGACAAGTTTACGCACAGCAGGCCAATGAGTTATCCAAGTCATAAATTACTTCCTCTGACTGTACGCCACCTCTGACAGCCCCTTTCAAACAAAGATTGTTGAGGCTTTAAAGACCAGACTCATATTTTTTTGTTTTCAAGCCAACTAACAGATGTTTTGTGTGTGTCTATGCATTGAAGCTTTGTAATTGACAATAAAGCATTAAAGGCTAAGAGCTCCTTACACAAGGGTTGCGTCAGGTCATGGGTGATGTGTCTTCCCTCGCACTTAAACAGAAAATATCACCCAAGTGCAGCAGCACATTTTGTTTTCATCTGCATAAGCTGAATATACAGATATATTTTATTAGTACTTTAGGAAAGCATTTCAAACAGTTCACAAGAACTGTTTGTACAAGGACACAAATGGAGGCGAAACTGCCAGGGAAAGTGCACTTTCAGTTTTAGTCCCATGTGGTGGTGGAAAAACCCACGCAGGACAGACATCAACCCCCCTCCAACACAACACGTAAAGCAAATTTACCCTAAGAGGAAAATAGATGAACAGCCCCTGATTGGGAATAGTAGGTCAGTAGGTGGATTCTGAACCTAATCCCTTTTGGTCGCATCTGTGGAGGCAGAACAGAAAACCTGCTGACATTAAACACATTTAGAATGGAAGTCAAGGGCAGATCCTACAAAGGCATTTGACTCTAAGCCACAGATGCAGTTCACAGAACCTGAGCTGAAAATTGCTGGCGTGTCCCTTTAAAAGAGGCAGCTGGGGCCCAGTGGTTAGAGCTTTCACCCTGCGATCAGAAAGTCGTGGGTTCGCATCCCAAGACTGCTACTGGCATCTCTGAGGTACCCTTGAACAAAGTACCGTCCCCACACACTGCTCCCTGGGCGCTGTGTTCCTGGCTGCCCACTGCTTCCCTTGGTGAATGGGTTAAATGTGTTAAACGTAGAGGAAGAATTTCGTGCTGTTCATACTGTATGCTGTGGTGTGTTCTAGCATGACAGAATGGTCACTTTATACTTTTACACTTTAAAGAACACTGCAAACTACGAAACAGAAATGTTCATGCTGTGAAATCATAAAAGACGACAGACATCATTTTCCAGGTTGTTTTTTCGTACCCAAATGGTTGTAGGTTTATTTTCAGACTGCTGGGTAGCTGCTGGGTAGCCCAGACACTGAGTGAGTGACTTTCACAATGACAACCCAGCCATTGGTTTGATCTTCCAACCATAACAGTGTACGAAGAAGCAGGTCAGAGCAGAGTCGGTTTAGTGGCTTCTCATAAGGCAGCGGCACAGTGCCATGTCAGACAGAAAAATTCCATTTGATACAGATGTTTCACTCCCACCTGTTGATGCATGAATCCATGAAGACAGATGTTTTAGTACATTGTAAATGGTTATACATTACATTCAAAGAATGCTTCACACTAGTTAAATATGTACAGTTCATAATGCAAAAAGTGTATTACAAAATTTAGTTTTTGATTTGGCTGTGGTAGCAAACATTACTCAAACACTTATATAAGCTATAATAGCTATGATGTTTGCTTAATACCACTCATCTCTTGACGTCTGATATTTTGGATAAGGCTTTATTTCTCAGTCATGCCGTATGTTTGTTATGTCATATGTTTTATTTTCTAACTTTTGTCATCATCTGATTACAGGCAGAAATAAACATGACTAAAAACTGTGGCATGCTGAGAAAAAGGCCCTAAAAAGTATTCAGGGCTGCACCTATTACTAGTTTTATAATCAATTACAGGTCAATAAGAATAAATGATGAAAAGTCCTTTAACTGCCAGATTTGGATGTGATTGAAGTCGTTCCACTGTAAAATATTCCACACAGAATTGCTGTTGAGATCAAATTCACGGCTTGTGATGAAACAAACAAGAAGTCAACAGCTCGTTAAACACATGATTAAATTTTCAATGACGGTACAAAGTTTTATTTTGAGCTATATCAGCAAATTACACTGGAAGACTCTAGCAAAAAAAAGACACTAGCGCCAAAGACACTCTGTCCTGAGGCAAAAACTGTTGTTGATCCTTCACTAGGCTTCAAATGGACCAGCCAGAGAAAATACGTTTGCGTGTAGCTGATTTCAATTTCAGCTGCACTTAAAAAATATACTCATGACTAGATACTGCTAAGAAAGAAAATGCCTCATAATGAGGTGGTGAAAACGGACAGCTTTAAGTCCAATTTTACAACAGTTTCAAATTTGAGTTCTTCTTGTGGTTTATTCCTCAAGCTCTATTTTTTCTGCCAGTTACCTATGGCTTAACCTGTATTTGTTCAGTGTTTCCTTGCACACTATTCAAATTTTAACTAATATGATGGACATTTTAACAATTCAGCACACTCAAAGTTTTACAATGCAAGCAATTAGGTAAAGGCTGTGAGCAGATTCCGTTTCTGCTGTCCAGGTTTAGCCTTCAGTTGACTTGAGGTCTAACTATGAATTTATCTAATCTCAAGAACCCCTTCATTCTAAGGAGAATGTCCGGAGTCTCTGAGCAATGCCACAGTTCCAAACGGGACGTCTACATAAATTAATAGGTCAGATTTTCAGGGACCTAATTAGAAGTGCTCTAATAATATCTCTGTAAGTGAAAACTCTACTAGAGAGAAGTGCATGCCTATCCTCTGAAACGAGCACAAATCACTCTCTTTATAACTAGAGTCAACACACAACACATACATAAACACCTTTAAAGTATTCAGAATCAGAATCAGAAAACTTACTCACCCTGGAAGAAATTGCTTATGTTATGACTCCACAGACACACAGAGACGAGAATAATATCAAATATAAAGTCTAAATAAATCCAATAAAAGATGTTATATACACAAATGCTGGGTATAAACACTATAGATAAGTAACTTTCAGTTAAGTGAATTACTAGTAACACAAATAGCGGTTAGGAGTCTGTCATTGCTGTAACAGAAATCAGTAATATATACATAATGTTGACATAAACAGTGACATTTCACATGGTACAGCTATTGTACATAATGATAAAATAACAAAATATTATGATTTAGCACCCAATAAGAACCCTGACAATGATGCTGAACATGGTGAGACTATTGCACATAGTGATCATGTTTTAGCACCCAATAAAAAAATTGCAGGCAAGCGAATCACAAAACTAGAGTCAGTGCTGAAATACTCTCATGGATTTTAACAACTGTGATCTCTGCTCTCCAGATCCACATCATTTCCTCCTCACAATTCACTTACTTACTCCAGAACCACATTACACTGAGTCACCAAGGGCAACAAGCTTCTTTGTGGGACGCTGAGTTTTCGCTAATACACAACACTGAGGCCTGGCCACTTCAAGGTGACCAATCTTATCTGTCTGCTTTCCATATGAAAGCGAAGCTGGAGGAAATATAATATGTCTATACTCAAGTCAAATTACTTGAGATAAGAACACCAGAAACCGTTCAGCTGAGATTAAGCTACCCTGAAGAAGAAGCTTTTCTAATGTAAGGAGAGCTTTAAGGTTCTTCAGTGTCTGTTCCTATTGGAAACTGCACCTACACTAATTGCAGTCTGTTCCAGTTGAACCAATTTACGTACATGGCGTCATGTGATACTCTGCTGAATCAGTAACTAGCGTCTTCTCCCAAATGTTCCCAAGGTAATAATGCACAGGCGAAGCTGTGAAAGACTGCAGGACTGCCTTTAATTAGGTCACTCTAATCTCTACTAAATAGATTCAAAAAGCTAGAAAATCCCTTCGGCAAAAAAGGCTTTGCAGGCATCACAACAGATCGGCAAACTCAATTTCTCCGCTCTCCATTCTTTCACCTTCCAAAAGAGAGCTATTGTATGATGAGAAAGTGGCCCAGTAACTGACAGAAGTTTGGCAATGGTCTTATGTGGTTACAGCCAAAGTGTTGTTTAACCATCCCATTTCAAAACATGGCTCATGCTGGAGATCTGGCTGGGAAGGTGGGTAGAAACAAGAAGTAGAACCTCACCACATTTGCTGACAGTAGACATAAACAGGAGATTAGAGCTAAAACATGCTGTTTACAATCTCAATTTTTGTTGTGAGGTTTCTATGTAGAGAATTATGTAAGCTCGTCATGCTTGATATCTTACACAATGTTGTTGTGCACAATTCAGTTCTCATGTTGTTTTCATCGAGACTTGGGGCACTGAACATGAAAGCTGTACGTAGGCCTCAAATTAACTTAAAATTAACTTAGAATTAACTTAAAAAGTACAATCCCAAATAAATATGGAGAAGACTGACTTAACTAATGTGATTAGTGTGATGGGCAGAAACAAAAAAATAAGATTTTATGGACAGTATTGATTTCTGACACAAAACAATAATGATTAAGATACTGCATGATCCTTCACAGTATTTCTAGCATTTTTTAAACAAGCATTAGCAGTCAGACTTCCTATGATTCCCCCTCTCACACACAGCATGTGTGCACACATACACTCTATGGACAAAAGTTTTTGGGGTTGTCAGGGTTTGGGCTAGGCCTCTTACTTCCAGTGAAGGACAATCTTAATGCTTCAGCATACCAAGTCATTCCAGACACCATGCCTCCAACTTTGTGGACCCAGTTTGGGGAAAAACCTTTTCTATTCCAGCATGACTGTGTCCCAGTGAACAAAGTGAGGTCCATAAAGACGTGGCTGGAGGAGTTCAGTGTGGAAGAACTTGACTGGCCACACAGAGCCCTGACCTCAACCCCATC
>JBBPCX010070740.1:0-10457 GCA_037974365.1 Hydrocynus forskahlii
AAAAATGCCAAGAGTGTGCAAAGCTGTCATCAGAGCAATAGGTGATGTTTTCAATATTAATCTACAATGTAGTCAATTATAAAAAAAAAAAAAGGAAATCGTTGAATGAGAAGGTGTGTCCAAACTTTTGACTGGGACTGTACATTCCTATGGCCCCATGTTTTAGCCCTGAATTGCCTCAAGTTTCCTCAACATGAAAAAGATTAATGGTAGCACTTCTAATATGTTTACAAAAAAGGATTTGACTGATGTTGATCTAACATGTTCAGGAAATAATACCTCAGGTGAGTTTTTGCACATGCTGCCTTTAAAGTGTAAATTTTTCTCTGTGTTGAACCCGTTCACCAAGTGAAGCAGTGGGCATCCAGCGGCACAGTGCCCGGGGCGCAGTGTGGGAATGGTACCTTACTCAAGGATACCTCAGCAGTGCCACTGGCAGTCCTGAGATTCAAACCCTTGACCTTCTAATCACAGGGGCAACTCCCTATCCAGTAGGCCGTATAGCTCCTAGTTAATAGATTCCTTTATTAAAACACATTATATGCTTTAACCATATTTTCACCACTTGCAAATCAATGACGAAGTAGTCATTTTGCCAGCAACGCAATATTTGAGCACATATTCAATGACATTTATGCTCCATTTCAAAACTCCTTTCAACTTCAATGCTGTTTGACTTCACACTATTTTGCTAGTTAGAAGCTAATAGCTACAGTGCTGTCAAAAAAGGCCTGTGCACCATGCTCAAACTACAGAGTCATTGTCGACGTTATCGTTTATGTACACTATACTAAAAACGCAACGTTTCCTTAGCAAGCCTTTAGGACGTGATCTCAAGTTACAGCTTGTGCTACCAAGGAACAGCGTGGCAGCGTTGATTATACTGTAATGATGTCACTGCTGATGCCAAAAATGCCCACTAGCTTGAATTTGCTCAAATTACCAAATTGCAGAAGAGAACCAGTGACTGCAATATCAGAGAAAGGGGAAAGGAGAAAACGCAGCAAAATCTGCTCTCGGTTATGTTTGTGGCGAAACCGAAAACCCTGTCAAAAATAGAGCATGGGCTTTCCAAAAGAAAAAAAAAAGATTACAGATTACTATAGACAACTAACAAATAGAATAATATTAAAACAAGACAAGATGCACCAAAGATGATCAGTCTGGGAAGTTGTGGTTTGCATGTTGTGCATGAAAGCTTTCAAATTAGAGAGAAAAAGAGGATGAAAGGTGGGAGATGATTTCAGTCAGGTGAGCGAAACCGCATTCCTTCTGAAGTTCTGGATCAGTGTGTGGAAGACTTGTGGCCACAAGAGTACGAAAAAAATGGGATTTCATTTCACCGCCAAAATCATACGCCTGTCATGTCTGGACCTGCAGGTGGGAGTCAAGACAGTACACTGAACGTTATTTGTGACATTTGCACGGTTACACATTGGCTGGCTTTTTATTTTCATATGGGAGACATTTATTTATTTATTTTTTATTAAAACTGGGGCTTCCTTTTTATGTACATATTTGAAAATACTATTTCCCCAAAACTAGAAGGGCAATCAAATATACGGATCTCTAAATTACATTCACAGAAAAGATTCAAATGGAGACATAAATGAAGACCTCCACGCATGTAGATGTCGCCAAAACGTAAGATACACGTTTACACAGAAAAAATACTAAATGTACTAATTATACTAAATACAACTAAAATGAAGGTAAATAGTGATATGTTCAGAACCAGGGCTCTCAAGTCTCATGCACTGAGCGTGAGACACATGCATTTCAACAAGGTCACACGCTCCCACGCCACACATGGCATTTCTCACGCTTAGAAATCATTAACCGTACAATGGACTCATATTTTAGCCTAACTTACCAAACATGAATACTTTGTGTGTTGATAAACCCTTTGGCATTTCATCTTTTTATGAAAAGCCTTATAATTGCCTAATCTTGTGTATTTGTTCTGTTACAAAAGCAGGCATTCTTACTTTTGTTTAATATTTTAATCAAATTTTTCATTTTAATTTAACACTGCAAACAAATCCACAGAATAGTCATATTTACGTGTTTTTGCGAGGTACTCGCACTCTCCTCGCCACTGTCTAGCTCTTCCATGAGGAGCGGAGCCCTTGAGAGAGAGATGAGCAGCGAAAGGTAATAAAGTGGGGAGCGGCTCTCACTCGATGGGAGTCGGCTCTTCTGATTCACTACAACGAGCCGATGCTTTTGCACATGACACATCGCTAGGTTAAGGGTACCTCAGTGGTGCCACTACCCGTGCAGGGATTCAAACCCACGACCTTCTGATTGCACAGGCAACTTCCTTACCACTAGGCCACCAGCTGGCCCTGTGACATACTGTCATCTGTTAAAATGCTTATGGTATTGCTAAATGACAAGACTAGCAGCTTTTGTCCATTTTTAACCATAACATTAAAATTAAAACTCACTTAAAGCTCTGTAATACACTCCCACCTTCGTTGGAGGATTATCGCTGGGACAGCCCAGCAAAGGGATGATGAAAGTAAATTAAACTGCTGATATGGTTAAATTTCAATAAAACGTGCAAAAAAGTCATATGGTGTAAATTTAATGTTGGCAGATCTATTACAGGGGAATTCCATTTGTTTTCTAAAAAGCCAAACTCTCAGAACTGGTAAATGTGAAATGCTTTATTGTAATACAGCATAGTGGGTTTAGTACAGAGTATTTCCTGCTTTTGTTCTGACTTAATACCATATTATACATTGTTCTTGTGTCTCTGTGTGATTGTTACTTAAGTTATTTTCTCCGTGATCAATAAAGTTTTCTGATTCTGATTCAAACAGGCCGCTCAGTTTTTCAGCAGAATTTTATGCAGTCTAAGGTCACATGACCTCTGATATTTTCCGGTCAGATTCAGGTCGTATTTGTTGGGTATGTAATATCTGATTCATGTCGGATCTCTGAATATACAACTGCTGTTGGATTTCATGTGTTTCTTTTCATTTGAGGGTGGCAATTTTTGTCGTTAAAATGTGCAAAAGTTTGGTACTGAATTTATTTTCCAAGTCGTTTATCCTTAACCAGGGTTGTGGGGCGTAATGGAGTCTATCCCAGCGGTCATAGGGTGAGAAGTGGAGAAGCACCCTGGACAGGTTGCCAGTCCATCTCAGGGCAGACGAACACATAGGCAAACACATTTACACACACCTAGAGACAAGTTAGCTTCTCCAACCCTCCTGATGTGCATGTCGTTGGACTGTGGGAGGAAACTGGAGCTTCAGGAAAAAACCCACAAGGAGAATATTCAAACTTCACACAGAAAGGACCCTTGGCCACCCCTGACCAAGATTTGAACCCAGGACCTTCTTGACCTACCCACTGTAACACATACTGTGGTATCATATGTTATAGTTGAGCTAGTTAATTTTGACAGACAATTAATAAACACATTTCACTGTGCATTCTGTAGCTTTACAGTGAATTGAAGTAAAGGTTTGAACTTAAAATCTGCCTCTGAATAAAAATGATGGAGCCTTTTAGCCTGTTAGCTAAGATTATCTGCTGACCAGTTCATCCTGCTCTAATGCCATGACCTGGTCATGTTCTAGACGATAAAAAATTAATGCTGGGCAACGCTTAAATTTTTTAATCTCAATTAATTGCATGGATTTCTGTGATTAATCGCAATGAATCACATTTGGAAAATTAAATAATGAATTCAAAAATTGTGTACTGATTGCCTTTAATTTACAAAGTACTGCTATTTGAAGAAAAATGCAATAACATTTGGTTTACAAAAAACAAGGACCTTTTTAACAGCAGTTTTCTCTTTAACACAATTACAAAGCTCAACTTACACATTAATGTAATCAAATCAAATATGGAACCAAAGCTATATGGCACTGCAGGGCATTCACGTTGTCACCTGGTTCACCTCGGTTACGCCCCCAATGCAGCCCCTCCCCTGAGTACGAGGTCACAGCCCTGGACACGTCATGGTATGTGTGTGTGTGTGTGTGTGTGTGTGTGTGTGTGTGTGTTGTCAGGTGCCTAGTCAGCTCAGAGACACACCTAAGCTTAGTTATCTGGTTAGATGAGTTGCTAGGTACATGATGACAAGTCCACCTGTCTCATGTTTAGTTTAATTGAGTTGGATTACTTGTGTTAGTGTCTGCATTGTGTGATTGGCTGTTCTGAGATTTTTGGACACAGAGTGTGTGAAAGTTTTTTATTCCTCTCTTACCTCTTTCTCCAGACTGTTGCTGGATGTCAGACTGTCGCTGATCTTTCCTCTCAGCTTCCTTTGCTCGACCCTCTCATTCAGATGCTTCAGCCACATCTTTTTCATCTTCTCCACACAATCCAGGTCTTGTTCAGGTGGGGGTCTGTCAGCACCACAGAGGATGAGGTTGCAGGCTGTGTGATGGGCTGAGACACTGCTATAGAAACACCGAGGAAAAATAAACACTACTGAGGATGGACACTAACCTCCTAGAGATCAACATTCATGCAGGTGTCACCTCCAATCCGAATCTATCACATCTCATTCATTATTACTACACATTCATTAGTGCTTATAATGAATTGAAGACATACCGTTCCTCTCTTTGAATTTCCTTGCCCACTTCACTTTTTTATGTCGTTATACAAGCCACTCAGTAATGGATATTTTTGGACGCAGAGTGTGTATTATTGTTCCTCTCACACCACTTTTCTCCAGATTGTTGCTGATCTGTCCACTCACAACAGAGGATGAGGCAGAGGGCTGTGTGAATGGCTGAGACACTGCTACAGCACAAACACAGAGCAAAAATAAACACTACTGAGGATGAAGAAGGAATCCATGCATCTCTTTGTCTGTCTGTAAGCTGCATTATTATTGTAGAATTACTAAGACTATTAACCCTCCTCCTGGAGATCCTCCAGGCATCACCTCCCACCAAAATCTAACATGTGTCATCAATCAGTCTTCTGAAGACACTGATCAGATCAGTTGGGGTTGATTAGGTTTGGACCTAAAGACTCAAGATTCAAGATGTTTATTGTCATATATGCAGTAGAAAAACACATTTCTCTGCAATGATTTTTTTCTTTTCATATAAAATGTTTTATACGAAAGGTTAATAAATAGTTTGATGTGTAGTGTGCAGATGTAGAGAAATATAAACTGTGCATTTGCAAATTGAAGGAGAAAGTCTGCAGGAAGTACATAAACAGTGTTAGTGAAGCCTCAGATATTCATTCAAAGCTGCCAGTCACGTGTGGTGAGAGTCTTTAGCGTCATGCGTCCTTACAGAATGATAAGAGTGTAGTGACACTATTGAGTCTGAAACAAACCTAGACTCTTAATCCTTCATTAAACTATTGCTGTAGGATACTTATTAGAAATGAGTCCCTTCTTAATGGAAGCCCAGCTGCCTGGATTAATCTCCTCCTTAGGAGGCAAAGTTGTAGTTTCATTGTAGTAATTTTCACCAGAGGAGCATTAGTAACATACCACTCTGCTCTGCAAACTTCTTAGCCCACTTCTTCTTCTTTTTCTTCATCATGAGCTCATGCTGCCGAACACTGACTGCAGTGCTGTTCTCCAGTTTAGTCACAGCGTTCCCAGCAACGGTGTTCAGCAGCACATCTAGGAGGAGAAAAATACAGTTAATCAACTCTCATTGACTTTAACTGATGCGATTTGAAAAAGGCAGAATAATATTATCATAGAGTTCTTAGTTCATAGTTATTACTATTGAGAAAGTGAAAATAAATCAGACTTGAAACTGAGAAGTAAAAATTGAAATCAAAGAGGTTTTCTGATAATTACCTTGCGTCCCATCGAACTTCCCAGCCAGTGTCTCACAGTCTTGTGATTGGTCTCCAGCAGAACTGCCTTTCTGCAGCTTCTTTCCTTTCTTGGTGCGTTTCTCTTTTCCTTGATGGTAAATTTCAGTTTGATCTTCATTGTTTACTTGCTGCCGAAAGCAACACAGTAGCATTTTGAGAGCAATTTACCTCGGTGTCCAGAAGCCAAATGAGACCAGGACAGTTCTTACAGTTCTCCTCCATCGCTGATGTTTGACTGACATCATTGAAACTGTCACAGTTACCACTGCCATGGCAATATTCTCATGGAACTCTAATTTGTCTGAGTTGAAGTGAACCTGTCAGGAAACTGTTTAAATGTAACACAGCCTCACCCGCCACCAGGTTCTTGTTCTCTCACCATAGGGTGTCAGGCCTGGTAGGCCGGGGTACGGTGACTGTTGGCGGCCTCTGCACATTGTGTATTTGGGGGACTTTTATGTTGACAGGGTTCACTGGGTGTTTGAGTCATTAGCCACAACTGGGGTGTGTTTAGTTAAGTGATTGTGTTTAGTGATTGTTGGGGGTTTTGAGTTCTGTTTTGTATAAAAACCTCTTTAGTTCATGTGTCTGGGGTCGGTCAACCCATTTCTTACCCAGCTCTTTCTTTAGTTGATCCAGTCTCTTTTGTTTAGAAGAAAACTATAGTCTACAGTCTGGCTCTCAAGCCAGTTTTGTTTTGTGTTTAGTTAAATATAAAGTATGGATCATTTTGACTATGACTGGTGCGTGTGTGCCTGCCTAAAGTGCCTGGAAACGGGTAGGACCCATGACAAAGGACAGTTTAATCTGCAGGAGTGATCCGGATCATTCGGCTCTTTCGTCTCCCAAACAGATCTTCCTTTTTACCACTCCAGCCTTTTACAATCCAGACAAATTTAGAACTTATTATACTAATAATAATAATTATACTAAATATACTAAACCATATCACTTAGTATGGCAGATGCTTGTTCCCAGCTCAGTGTGGGAACATGCTGTGTCTTTCTGTTATTAAGTAATAATACTCATAATCCTAATACTACTTCTACTACTATTACAACCACTAATAATTATAATAGTAAAGGTCTGCCAATGTTCACTCAAAGCGCCGACTCGTCATTACGCTGCATTTCTCTTCACTCAGTCTTAGTTTAGACTAACCATGAGTAACCATGAGGCTAGAACTCAACAGTCGCCCAACTATCCCAATTAATTTCCATTAATATACATCACCAAAACCTCTCTCACTGTAATTAAACCACATCTAGATCTTCTTTAGGGTGGTACAGATTTGTGGATGTAGTTTAGGACACAGTATCACTTAATGTGAAGAGTCAAAATAAACAAAACTGCTGATACAGTAAAGTGGCCCCTTATAGTCACACATGAACACAACACACAGTACAAAATTCCATCTCTGCATTTAACCCATTCACCAAGTGAAGCAGGGGGCTGCCACCAACAAGGGGCGCCCGGGGAGCAGTGTGTGGAGATGGTACTTTTCTCAAGAGAACCTCAGTGATGACGCTAGCAGTGCTGGGATTCGAACCCACAACCCATTGCTCACAGGGGCAACTCCTTAACTTCTAGGCCACCAGCTGCCTAGGCAGCCAGTCCAGTGGACACCAGGGCCGGAGTGCATGAAGCTGATGGGCAGGAGGAGGCTTAAACCTGATCAAGTTAGCACCAAGATCTGGGTGCAGGTTGAGAAGGTTCAAAAAAGTTTTGGTGATGCATTTTGGCAGAAAAGATTTGAGTTATTTTGGTGGTCTTGTAGCACCATTTAAATTTCAAACATGCTTTGGTTGTTCCTCATCTATGAGGTGCCGTTTGTAAAAACAGCTTCAGAAATTTAGAGGTGTCATTTTTTCATAATTTAGCGCAATGTTCACACAATTTTCACACATTTAGAGCTTAATGTGTTATAAAAAACAGTGTTACGTTTCGGTACATGTTCTTGCTGCGTAATTGTTACATGTTAAATTTAAATGTTAAATCTAAATCTAAATGTTAAATCAAAATCTAAATGTTAAATCTTAAATCTAAATCTTAAATCTTAAATCTAAATGTTACAGTAACGGGGAATAATAGATGGCCGCCGTGCATCGGACAGCTGTTCTTTTCCAGAACGCACAGATTGCCAGTCCGCCCCTGACTCATCTTGAGTGTTTCTCTTGTTTTTCGTTTTGTTCTTCTTAAAGCCCAGTAGTTTTATTACTGTAAATTAAATTATAAGAGGCTGTTGAGCTCAGTTGCCGTCCAATGTCTGCTTTAACAGGCGGGTCTCTACAATGCAGTCCTCCTGACGAACCCTGAACAAGACGTGCGGCTGATGAACAGTAAATTATTGATGTAAAATTTAGTTTTACTTTAAAATGAAATTAACATGTTTTAGGAGCATATCTGCAGCATATTTAGGGTTTACTCTATAAAAATAGGCAATTTTAGTTTTTATTTTTGTCCCAAAACAAAATTGGCCATGCCCCGTAATTAAGATTGGCTGTTACTTAGCAGGGGGCTGGACTGCATGCTGTGATATCCCCTCACCAACATGGAGGATTTGCCTTAAGTGATCTTAAATCTAAATGTTAAATATGAAAAATATATCTAAATGTGAAACTTCACAGTTAGATAGGGCTCGGTGACACCTTTCCAACGACCCCTCGTTTAACATAATAGCCCCGGCGATCCGGAATTAATTGCCGAAAAACGTTAACCTTGCCCTGGTGTCCCAATACTTTAGTCCCCCGCGGAACGTGCTCGCGGCTTTTCTAGGCGGGGCAACCACCAATCTCCATAAACCTTCACAGTTAGATAGGGCTCAATGAGACCTTTCCAAAGACCCCTCTTCTGCCATAATAGCCCCTGGCGATCGAGAGTTATTAGATGAAAACTGTTCACCTCGCCCAGAGGTCCCATTCCTTTGGTCCGAGGTGAACGGTTTTCGGCTAATAACTCCGGATCGCCAGGGGCTATCATGGCAAATGAGGGGTCGCTGGAAAGATGTCACCGAGCCTTAACTAACTGAAGTTTCACATTTAGAGTGCGAGACATATTTTTCATATTTAACATTTAGATTTAAGATCATTAAGGCAAATCCTCCATGTTGGTGAGGGAATATCACAGCATGCAGTCCCGCCCCCTGCTAAGTACCAGCCAACTGTAATCACGTGGCGTAGCCAATTAGCATATCTCTCACTGTTTGTAAAAGCAACATTTAGATTTAACATTTACATTTAACATTTAGATTTAGATTTAACATTGAGATTTAGATTTAACATTTAGATTTAACATTTAACATTTAGATTTAACATTTAAATTTAACATTTAACAATAACACAGCAAGAAAATGTACCAAAACATAACACTGTTTTTTAAACACATTTAGCTCTAAATGTGTGAAAATTGTGTGAACATTACGCTAAATGATGAAAAAATTACACCTCTAATTTTGTGAAGCTGTTTTTACAAACGACACCCCATACTCATATGACATAACTGTAAAAGTGCGTAAATCAGACTCACTTACTTTTGTACTGGTTTCCTGAATAGATTACATTTTATGCAAGGAGAATTTTTCTGTGGCAAATCGGAAGTTTCTAAATAAATTAAACATAAGAGTTTCAGTAAATTAAATGTAAAACAGATTAACAGTCTAGATTAAGCCCCTGTGGTTTGGGGACTCGACCCCTTACTTCCAGTTAAAGACAATTTTAATACTTTAGCAGACCAAGACGTTTTAGACAACGCCATGCTCCCAACATTGAGGACATAGTTTGGGGAAAGGCCTTTTCTACTCCAGCATGACTGTGTCCCAGTGCACAAAGCAAGGTCCATAAAGACGTGGCTGGAGGAGTTCATTGTGGAAGAACTTGACTGGCCCATCTAGAGCCCTGACCTCAACCCCATCCTGCAACTTTGGGATGTACTGGAACCCAGATTGTGAGCCAGGCCTTCACGTCCAACATCAGTGCCTCATAAATGCTCTACAGAATGAATGGGTACAAATTCCCACAGAAACTCCAAAATCTTGTGGAAAGTCTTCCAAGAAGAGTGGAGGCTGTTATAGCTGCAAAGGGGAACCAACTGCATATTAAAGTCTATGGATTTGAATGCAGTGTCATTAGAGTTCCTGTTGGTGCAATTCCCAGGCGTCCCAATACTTTTGTACGTACGCAGTGGTGGCTCCTGGTTAATATTTTTGGTGAAACAAACCACCATTCATCTGCGGTGCGCACCGTGAAACAAACACAGTACCTCGCTGTGCACCGTGGGCAGCTTGATTTTCTTGCCCTAAGTATTTCACCTCCATGTTCTGCTTTTGCTGCCAGGCATTTTGATGTATCTTCTCTCTCCTGCTCTTTCCTCAATCTCCTCATATGGATTTGAATCACTGCAAAATATAAAAAGTATTTTATAGTACATATCTTACAAACACGTAATCGTAATGTTTATTTTAACAGTACATAATTAACAATATTTCTAAATCCCAAGAAAACATGTCTAACCTCTTTCTCACCTTACAAATTAATTCTAATTCTGGTCTTCTTGTGAAGTTGCTAATCACTCTGTCATACCAGCAGGGATTTTTTCCCCAAGGATTTCACCAGTTTTAACAATGTTAATCCTTTCATCTC
>JBBPCX010070741.1:0-10456 GCA_037974365.1 Hydrocynus forskahlii
AACACACACACACACACACACACACACACACACAGACTGATCCGGGTATAAAACCAGGAAGCAGTTAATTCACAATACCTTGTGTTTTTCATTTAAATTTTCTTTACAATGCCACTAGCATAGTTACAAGGCTTTAGGGTGTCGCCAGCTGTGGTTACTTTGAAACACCTTTGAGTAACGCTCTTTTAACATCCCACCCTTCAACTGTGGGCCTTTCCTGCCAACCCTGCCACAAAAGAATTTCTGAGAAAACAACAGTATTCAAAAGATGATTAGTCACCTTTGCTCCTGTTCCAGCATAGCTGATTTTAGTCATGCCCTGGAACGGCAGCTTAGGTGTAGAACTTTCAAGTAATTTCAATTGTTCAAGATCATCTGTGCTTTATTGAACTGAATGTAATTAAAAAGCGGGTAATTAATTTAACAATAAACTTAAATTAAAGAAAGCAAAAAGTTAAACTGAAAGTGAAACAACAGAAAATAAATTGTTAGCCATTAACTAATTTACATTTATGGCATTTAGCTGATGCTCTTATCCAGAGCGACGTACATCAGTGCTCAGGTAGTCCACATCTGTTCTTCATACCTGTAAAGCTGTACTTAAATCAATGTCCACTATTCAACCAAGTTATTGTCAGCTAAGTTACACCTAAACGACTCCTGTCAAAGAAAAGTCAGAGGTTAAGGCAAAATTAAGGAAGGCATGGAGATAAGAGTAAGTTTGTTTTTTGATTTTTTTTTTGTGAAAATGGGGAAGAAAAAATAAATAAGCAGAAACGAGAGGCCAAGTTAGTCACCAAGGTGCTCCTGAAGACCTCTTCAGGCGACACTTGAAGACGGAGAGGGACTCTGCAGATCTGATCAGGAGAGGGAGTTCGTTCCACCACTGGGGGGCCAAGACTGAGAAGAGTCTTGACGCATGTCTTCCTCTTCTTTTGAGTAGCGGAGGCTCAAGACGAGCCATGTTTGAAGCCCTGAAAGGATGAGAAGTAAAATGTTGTTTGATCAGTGCTGATATGAATGGGGTCGCAAGTCCATTCTTGGCCTTGAAAGCAAGTGTTAAGGATTTGAACCTAATGCGAACAGCTACAGGGAGCCAGTGAAGGTTCCATAGTAAAGGTGTGGTGTGTGTGAACTTTGGAACATTGAAGACTAACCTCGCAGCTGCATTCTGAATCAACTGAAGTGGTTTAGTTACCTTCAATGGAATTCCAGCCAGTAGTTGCAGTAGTTCAGTTTGGAGATAAACAGAGACTGGATGAGTAACTGCGTAGCTTTCATGGTGAGAAACTAATCTCTTTCTCTCTCTCTCTCTCTCTTTCTCTCTCTCTCTCTCTAATTCCTGCAGTTTCTATAACTATAAAAGTCTGGAGAATGCTGTAGCTCCAAACGTAGCGCTGCCGCCACTCCAGAAAGCTCCGCAGGTTTCTCCCTCGGTCCCTGTCGTCTCTCACCCACCTGATTCTGAGCTGCATGGAATCGTAAAGTCAAGGAAACACAAGCTGAATGGTGATGGTCCCTGTTGTCCGTCCACAACGGCCAGCCGGCCCCCACCACACCGAGCAGAGGAGAGGGATTCCGATGTCGAGGTCGAGGCCCGTGATGAATGTAAGTCTATTTGAATGTTTTTGCATTTGAGAAGTCTGGAGTATGGCCTGGCCAATGTGAACATTTTGTAATTTTGTACAGGATTGAAAGTTTAGAACTTGAACTTTCTGCAGAGTTTCGCCACTTATTTGATTGAGCCAGAAGTGAGAAATGATTCATTTAAAATGACAGCATGACACATTACTGGCAAAAACTCACTTCCAAGGACAAGGGTTTTGAAGCTTTTGTGTGCTGGCCTTGATTCGTTACTCGGCATCTAAAAAAAAGGGGGAGAGAAAAAATTCTGGTTGAGTGTGTTCAAGTGTTTTATTCTTTGTTGTTTGCTGATTTTCAGAGGGCCTTGATAGCGGAGAAACACTCCAGAACCAACCTCGGTTTTTAAAATGTCAAGGACTTATCCTAGTTTGGAATTTTGAAAATAGTTTTTGTTATGCTGGTTTTCTTGAGGACAGCCTTGACATTTTAAAGATGCTTTTAGTTTATGAAGTGGTACTACAAACAGAGTTTCTACTGACAAACATGAATGCTGTAAACAAGCTGCATCGCTGACCTTGTGCTTTTTAACAGTCAAAAACAACACACTTTGCATAATATTACTGCCTTTATGCTAAATGAGTTGTATTTTTTTATATATTTGTATAGATTTTTATTTATGTATTGGGACACACCTCTTAATGATTGAATTCAGGTGACCTCTTACTTCTAGTGAAGGACAATCTTAATGCCTCATCATAGCAAGGCATTTAATTTAAATGCAGTGTCATTAAAGTCCCTATTGGTGTAATGGTCAGGCGTTCCAATACTTTTACAATATAGTGTGTGTGTGTGTGTGTGTATGGACACACTGAAGAAAATCAACCAAGTTTTATGGCAGCAAATATTGACTGATTCATTCTTTGTTTCTGACCTTCTATGCTTTCATTTTCTCCCTCAGTCACTTCTTCGCTGTCGTCGCTTTCATCTCCCTCATTCACATCCTCATCCAGCTCTGCTAAAGACATGAGCTCTCCTAGCGCAGTGCCTGGATCCATCGCAGCCACGCCCACAGCCACATCCGCAGCGGGATCTGGGATCGCCATGGCACCCATTACCACAGCAGTCGATGGCCCAGTGGCTCTGGACTCTGAGCTGGAGACTCTGAGGCAGGCTCTGGAGAGTGGACTCGACTCCAAAGAATCGAAGGAGAAGTTTCTGCATGAGATCGTGAAGATGAGAGTAAAACAAGAGGAGAAGCTGGGGTCAGCTTTACAGGCCAAACGCAGTCTACAACAGGTACAGAACCACTCACTCACACGCACCTCCAGTACACACACATAAAGTGACCCCTTATAGTCTCGCATCAACACACCACACCCAGCACACAGTGTGAACAGTGTGAAATTCTTTCTCTGCATTTAACCCATTCACCAATGAGGGTTGTGCGAGGACGACACCTTGCTCAAGGGTCCCTCAGTGATGACACTTGCAGTTGGGATTCGAACCCACAACCTTCTGATTGCAAGGGCAACTCCGTAACCACTAGGCCAACAGCTGAAGACCGCTCAGGAATATCTACCCGGTAGACAGGGGTTTCGGCTGAAATTTGAATGGGGCCAGACTTTTTGACTAAAGTTAAGTTTACTTAGGTCCTGGAGCAACTGGGGTACAAATGTTGACTTAACTAGCTAAATATTAAGTCTCTGCTGTGTACATAACAGGTCAAGCTACCTCATAAACGAAGATGCACATTATGATGAAGTAAAAGTAAGAGCATCATTATCTTCACCACTGATCCTTAAACAGGGTCGTGGGGGGTCTTGTCCCAGTGGTCACAGAGGGAAAGGCCTCTAGACACACCCAGGGGCAATTTAGCATCTTCAATTCACCTGACATGCATGTGTTTGGACCATGGGAGGAAACCAGAGTACCCAGCAAAACCCACATGGACACTGGAGAGCATGAAAACTCCACACAGAAAGGACCCGTGCACTGGTCGGGAACCAAACCCAGACCCTGTCTCTGGGAAGCACTGATACTACCCCCTGCGCCAAAGATCATAACATACGTTATTAAGACTTTTGTTATAGGAAAAAGGAACATGGCTCATTACCACTGATAGATGGGATGTGGGGTTCTCTTGTGTAATGAACCTCCTAAGAAATGTGTCATGCTGTTGTCTGCATCATGACCTTTTTAGGAACTCTGAGTCTAAGTTGGTTTTCTCTGAAATAAACAACGCTTGTGTTACAAAACTGATATGTTGTGTCTAATTTTTTAGAATGTCACTGGATCCTCTGAATTGCAAGGTTGTTTACTATTGTAATACTACATACATGCCACAAGCAACCCAAGACTCCTGTGCTCTGATATGCATGAAAATATGTCAACTATTACATTTCAGCATTGTCATATGCCAGTGCTAGGTACTTAAACTGTACTCTGCTTCTGCTACCTAACATAACAAACCCACATTTTTCAAAGCTTGATGGGGTAGTGTGCGAGTTTTCCAGTCTTATGATGTTTGCTTGCATGTAGCAACATGCATTTTTCGACTGCTAAGCAACCTCCAATTTCAGAAAATCCAGTGACATTTGGGACAAATGTACAAGTATGTAACATTTTTCTTTGCACAAGGTGTGCAGGCAACAATTTTCAAGAGTGACATTCAATTTTTTCATAAACCATCTTAGACCAAGAGGTCACACGGCTTCAAAAGTCAGTGTAATGTAATAGCCAGAGACGAGTAGAGGGCATAAGCTGAGCTGTGTGCTAGAGTTTCTTATTAAGTAGAATGTAATTTTCTCAGCCATGTGGAACCTCTAATAGTCGCTACATAAGAAAGCAGTTTTGGGCACAGCCTTGGGTATGGTAATCTTGAAAATGAATTGTCATTTCACAGCGATGCTTAAGGTTTGGCGTTTGTTTGTGTGTAGGAGCTGGAGTTCCTGCGTGTGGCAAAGAAGGAGAAACTGCGCGAGGCGACAGAGGCAAAGCGGACTTTGAGGAAAGAGATTGAGCGTTTGCGAGCGGACGGAGAGCGGAGGATGCGGGAGGCTAATGAAGCGCGAGCGCGACTGAAGAGGGAGCTGGAACAGGCCAGGCAGCTACGAGTGTGTGACAAGGGCTGCGAGGCGGGACGGCTACGTGCTAAATATTCTGCACAGGTACATACACGCACACACACACACACACACACACACACTAATATATAGTGTATATATTACATAGATATATTATATATATATTACAACACCAATACTGTCTACACTGATCAAACTAGAGGCACAATCCAGGTTATTTGCCATAGATATTAACACACATTACAAATGTGTCACACTGATTTGCCACATAGGGGAGTACAGCAGGAAAAATGCCTGAATATGGGGTCATCAAGACTGGAGTAGGGAACCTGAGTTCATCACCTACAGGGTACACAGAATAATCATCATTAGAAATGAATGGCACAGCCTTTAATATAAACTGAGGCGTGTGCTACAGCTGAATGCTTTTTTAAACCAGTGTTCTGAGCTTGTTCAACCTCACAACAGTACTAAAAGAACACATTTGTTGGGGGGGCCTGGATGGGACATTTTTATTGACAAATTATGGACATGTTAATTATGGTACTGGTGTAGTATACCTACGTGAATGATGTATCTGAATGATATAATGATACAATTCTAACATATAAATAAAGTGCTTAGTGCAATAATACCAGTGGTGTGAAGAGACAAGAGGGTGCAAGAATGCAGTGCAAGATGTAATTACAGCCAACATACATTGGGCTGAAAGCTTTTTGTGTGTGTTTGTGTGTGCGTATGTGTGTGTGGATGTGTGTGGGTGTATGTGTGTGTCAAGATAAGCTCAGGATAGAACAGGAAGAGTCGCGTCTTCTTCCTGCCAGCCACAGGAAGTGTTGTTTAGACTGAAACAGAGTGAGATTAATGTCTGTCAGGGCGTGTGCATGTGTGTTTGCGGATTCGTTGCGGATTGTGTGCAGGTTTTTTGTTCTTTTGTTTTTTTGGTGTGGGTTAAAGCATGTTGCATAGCTAAAAACAGTAGTTTGCACTGTAGTGCATGTTTGTAGATAACAGCACGTAGTACAGTGTCTGAACCCACACACAAAAGTCTATTAGAGATCACTTAGCAGCACGGTTTGGGGCGAATGGTTTAGTCAAAGTCAAACTGTGCTTTATCGTCATCTCAACACCGTCCCCACACACAGCTCGCCATGGTCGGTTACCCCCTACTTCACCCGGGTGACTGGGTTAAACGCAAAGGACAAATTTCTCACTGTTCACACTGTGTCCTGCACTGTGGTGTGTTCACGCGTGACAAATGTTTCACTTCATGTAATATACAAAGCCAGCACTGTGGGAACTAGTTAACATGAAGGGCCCATATCACAGAAGACTGAACTCTCCATGCTTTTACTTAATCATGGTTAAAAAAAAAGTACATAAGTGCTGTATGTCACTGTATTAAACGTACATACCGTCCACATATTGAAATTACGTGACAAAAATTGAAAGGGCCCTTTAATGCAAGCTCAGTATGAGGTTAATTCAGGGCTAATTGTTAACTACAGTAGCTCATAGCTACAGTATTTACATCTACTTTTACGGCATTTAGCAGACGGTTTTATCCAAGGCGACTTCCATTCCCTAACTACAGGGGGCAGTCTCCCTGGAGCAATTTGTGGTTCAGGGTCTTGCTCAGGAACCCAGTGATGGTATTCTGCAGGTAGGATTCAAACCCATGACTAGGCCACCACCCACTAGGCCACCACCCAAAGATACTACGTGATCAAAACAAATCAATAAATGTGATCAAACTTAGATTTTAAGGATGTAAGTAAAGTGTCCATTTGTCATACTTGAACATACCACGACATGAAATTCTTCTCTTTTACCGAGTGAAGCAGTGGGCAGCCAGGAACACAGTACCTGGGGAGCGGTGTGTGGGGACGGTACCTGGCTCAAGGTTAACTTAGTGGTGCCACTAGCAGTCCTGGGATTCAAACCCACAACCTTCTGATTGCAGGGGCAACTCCCTATAGACTATCCAGTTAAGTCTTTTAGATGTTAAAGGCTTCACAAGTATAGCGACAAATAACGTGTGTGTATTTTCAGATTGAGGAGCTTCAGATGAAGCTCCAGCACGCGGAAGCGGACCGCGAGCAGCTCCGAGCCGACCTGCAGCAGGAGCGGGAGGCGCGGGAACACCTGGAGAGAGTGGTTAAGGAGCTCCAGGAGCAACTGTGGCCAAAAACCACAAGCAAGGAGAACACACACCCAGCATCGACACCTTCACCCCCAACTCCACTGTCCGCCAAGGACTCCAGCAACTAAAACACTCCATCTACACACAACAGCACCGCTACAAAAGATGACCACAGTATCCGATTTCAGAGGAAAGCCCCAGAACAAAAAGAACAGAGCACACTGAGAACTGTCCTATAACAAAAAATAATAATAAAAATGTGTGTTACTGTTGAAAGCACTGAGCTACGTCTCCTCGTCAGAAAAAAGGAAGATATTGGTATGAGAAAACACAAATAAAAAAAAATCAGCACAAACGTATTCTTGTGCCTGCAAAAAAAAGAAAAAAAAAAACTTTTAAGGACTGTAATGATAAGGTGAAATTCAAAAATTGCTTCGTTACAAACAAACAAAAGGAGAATCTTCCTTTTTTTTTGTATAAATAAGAGCGTCGGAGCATGCTGTCCAAGCCAGAGAGGAGAAACGCTCTTCAGTTCATCAGTGTGTGTTTTCTTGATGTTTGTTTTTCTCCTTTTTTACTCTCAATGCTCCTGACTAAATCAGTTCACCATATTCACAGGTTCACTTTGTAATAAGCTATTTAAGACTGCATAAGTACAACAAAGACAACAAAAAAAAATGTTGGGTTTTTCTTTTTGTGTTCCATCGAAAAACCTCAGACTTTCCCTTTTTCTAGGTGCATGAAAACAGGAGAGTGATTCTTTATCTGCGTCTCACATGATGCTGGTTTAACTAAACCAATGTTAGTTATGGAGGAGTACAGCTTTTATCTCTGTCTCTCTCTCTCTCACTCTCTTTCTCTCTGTCTCACACATACACACACACACAACAGTGAAAGAGTTTATGGACAAAGGAAAAAGCTGTAATGTTGGAACTGAACACACACACACACAAACACACTCACACATGCGCACACACACATACATACACCTGCTTGACATCACAACCAGGAACTATCTGGGTCAAAAGGTTTACTCAGCAGTGAACTGTGTGTGTGTGTGAGTGTGTGTGTGAGGTTTCGCTTCACTGTGCTTTTCTATCAGTGGGATGCTAACAGTTAAGTTGTGGCCGTTTTTAGGAAAATAACACTTTTCTTTTAGGGACGTGAGTGCTGATGTCATCAAAAACGACAAAAATTATTCCTTTTAAGTAAATTATATGTAAATATGAATGTTTTTCTTTCTTTCTCTCTCTGTTTTTTTTTTTTTTTTTTACTTTTACGATAATAAATTGCACTTTGTCATAACAAAATACTGCTTCAACGCATTAGCCCCTCCCTCCTCCTCCTGTAACTTTATTTCAGAGTTTAGCATCCACGAGTGTAGAAATGAAATAAGCGTTTTGTTAATTATATGCAACACAGTTACATGTAATGTAATCATATGTTTTAGCCTGAATATTGTAAATAACCATTCGACAAAAAAGGGGTCTGTACACTTGCTCGCTGAAATGCATTTTTTTTTGGGGGGGGGCGCCTGTTTCTCCAGTCTGGTCCATTTGGAAATTCGCATTCGACTTACTGGTTTTGTTGTCATGCTGTTAGCTATGAACTGACTACATTTCAATCTGGAATTCACTGGTTTACAGACTGCTATGAAGACATAAACAGAGGTTTACAGTCTTTACAAACGACTCTGAATGCTCTACGCCGATGCAGCTCGGTCGAGAACTCGTGTTTTTTAACTCAAAACCACAGTCAGAATGTACATCACATTTTGACGCGCCACCGCTTTTGGCCGTCATCGCAGTTGACGTTGATGTTTTCCCGTGTGGAGGTATTTTTCTTGCTTGTCTCATGTTCCTTTATTTTTTCAATAGCGAAACTTTGTTTTGTACGCATGAAATATGAAGAGAAAAAAAAGGTCATCTGCCATTCATATAACCATTATGGGGCATTACTAGTAGTGTTTATATCTTTTTTTTTTTTTTTTTACTTTTTGATTGTGTTATGCAATATACAGCAAAATGTGCAAAAATCTAAACACAGAAAGACAGAAAAAAAACCTCTCTGGACACAGATTTCAGAAAAGAAAAGAAAAAAAAACAACAACAGCACACAGACACACGTAAAGACGTACACGCTTAAAAGTCTTAGGTTTAAAACTAAAAGCAGACACAGTGTGCACATAATGCTGGCGAGCCTTAAGTGCCTGCAAGTGGGCGCTTGGTTTCCAGAATTGGAACCATGAGTGTGTAACCGTTTTTGTTGTTGTTGTTGTTGTTTGTTTGTTTGTTTGTTTTGTTTTTTCATTCGCACTCTCACTTTTATCAGAATTGACTGGACCATCGTTGCAGCAAGTGTAATGCCGTTTGTCAGTATTCCTTTAACGTTTTCTTCTTGTTTTCATAAATAAGTAAATAGTACATTTGCCTTGCAAAAATCGAATGCACCGTTTGCCACTGGCAATAACCCGAATTTGAATCGTATATTTGAATAGCTTTTTAGTGATTAGTAAGTATTCTTAAGATATTTCGAATATTTTTTCTTCCTTTTTTAGGAATAAACTTAAAAGTTATATATTTAAAATAATAATAATAATAATAATAAAAAGAAGTCTTGGCTCATAGATATGGCAGAGCCTAAGATGCCCGAACGGCAGGTCTATAAATAATAATAAAAGCCCAGCGTTTTAAACAAAAACATTTTTTTAAAAAATAAAGCGAGAGGGTCTGTGTTTTTGCACAGACGATAATTTTCACTATGGGGTTGTTTTGTAGTTGTTTTTCACTCTGGTCGGTATGTGTACTTTTACTTTGTCATTTTTTACAAAGGAAAAACAAAAGGGAGAGATTGTTCATTTTGGTGCTCCCGAACAATGCTGAAATATTCATGGTGAAAAATGCTTATTTCTAAAGAAGAGCCATTCTTTTGCTAATCTGAGAGAATAAAACAAAGCAATAACAGAAGATATTATAGAGATGTAGTCAGTGTAAGAATTAAATATAGTCACAATGTAAATATGTATTTTTCCTTCAATTTACAGTATTGTACTATAATTGTATATTGTGTTTCCATTATTTTTTTCCTTTTTATCATAAAAAAATATACCATAGCTGTCTTGTTTTCTGTTGAGTGCATTAGCTAACTAATTTCAATGCATTTGGCTCCACTTTCACCATGTGCACATTCTGTCCTGTTTGCTGTTTTTTGAGTGTGGATTTTTTTTTTTTTCCAATACTTTTTTATTTTCACGCTCATCAGTGTTGTGAAACAGAAATATCATTTTTTGGCTCTGGTTGAATCCAGATGTCTTTTTTTTCTCCCCTTCCGTTTAATATCCTGGTTCAGTTTTTTAGTCCCAGTCTCTCATCTTAGCCCTTCACTGCTGCTATAATGATATATTATAAACTTTACAATTTTACAGCACACCTATTTTTATGCAAGAGGTAAAAGTATGCTTTCTTGTTTATTAATGCCGCAGATGCAGAATGACAAAAAGGATCCTGGCCTATTTATCCTGCGCCTCTCTCTCTCTCTCTCTCTCTCTCTCTCTCTCTCTCTCTCTCTCTCTCTCTCTCTCTCTCTCTCTCTCTTTCTGAAGCTTTTCTCTTTCCTTCCCTTTTTGTCTTACATCTTTCTCTCTTCT
>JBBPCX010070744.1:0-10455 GCA_037974365.1 Hydrocynus forskahlii
AAATGAGAGTCTTTGAAAGTCCTTCAGGAAGCCTGGAGAACTGTTCCTCAAGACTACATTAAAATACAAGAAAGTCTTGATCTTTGAAAGCAAAATGTAAATTACTGAGGGGTGCACCAAGACTTTTGTGCAGTACTACATGAAGCCATGAACTCAGTAATTCTGTGTTTAACATGCATTGAAGCAGCAGACATCGCCATGGTGATTTGTCTCATTAAAAACTGATCCACCGTCATGAGAAAAGGCTTAGAAGTTCATGAAACCAGAAGCAGAATATGACTTTTAAAATGACTTTTCTGATGTAATCTAATGATAAAATTATTGTTATTAATTTTAGGACTGAAGAAAGGAGTCAATATGTGAAGGTTCAATGAATGGATTGCAGAAATAGTTGTTTTTGAGTGTTTCTTGCACTGGAAATGCGATTCCGGTGCTCCTGAGTCTCCGCCTGAGGTGCCAGAAAAGCCTTTTAGGGGTTTGGTGAAATGAAAGCTCATAGAGGATTACAACACATGGCTGTGCAGCATCCCTAACGCTCCGTTCTGCGTGAGGAAACCAGAGGGGCCGAACCGAGGCGGTTTCCTCGCACGCCAGCGGCTGCTGGTCAGCTCCGGTGTCACAGTGGATGAGGAACAGGCTTGTGTAATGTACACAAACTGCATTCCCTGCGACTCGGCCTCCTTTCGGCTCGCTCTAACTTCGGCTCAGAGTGTGCTGCAACCCAGCTGAGTGCCTCTAAATCTGCAGTTATCAGGCTGTTCCGTTTCCCCACAAACTGAACATAAATATTGTTCACGCTGCAGAGTTTGGACAGGAAACGGTCTTCCACACTGTTTAATCCAGATCCTGCACCCTCCTTTGGGTACATTATCAGGCTCCTGTGCTTGGAATATTGAATGTCCACACACATAATGATTGTAAAGCCTTAAAAGCTTGTCAGAGGTGCCCAGGCTTAGTTAAGGTTGCTAATGGACAGTTGGACGGGAGAGAGAGAGGACAGTTATACTGAGTGATGGGGGAGAGGGAGGACCACCCTACTCACCCAGAGAGAGAGAGGAGAGTTATACTGAGTGATGGGGGAGAGGGAGGACCACCCTACCCACCCAGAGAGAGAGAGAGGACAGTTATACTGAGTGATGGAGAGAGGGAGGACCACCCTACCCACCCAGAGAGAGAGAGAGGACAGTTATACTGAGTGATGGGGGCATAGAACAATTATACTCCATTCAGTACTTAGTGACATCATCGGATTAGTGCTGAAAGGAGCTCCAGAGGCTCCACAGCCCAACCCTGGGGGGTTATACCCTCTAACCCATGGACACGGTGACCTTAAGCCTGTGTGCAGTCAGTGCTTTTCTATGGAGATTATATAAGCTGTGCAGCAACTAGAGCAACGGGTGCACCTTGAAGCATCTGAGTTCAAGGCCTGTCTGGATTCTCGGTGTAACTATGTATCTCGTAAGCTCGAGCCTCTCTGCCCTTCCTTGGCTTTGTGAGCGTGTGCATGCTGATTGTATACACATGTCTCCAGTGTGGCCCGCTTCGAAAATTATAGACTTATTTGCATGCTAGAAGATAACAGTGGAGCCGTCCGGGAGGGGATAAAAGGCACGAATGGTCAAATCCGTCACTGCCGATGTGATAACTGATGAGAGCACGGCTCTCCAAGACCACACCGAACTCACAAACAGCCTGCAGGAGATGGAAAAGGCAGATATAAGATGAAAGTGGGATTGGAGATGAAAAGGAGGGACGGAGAGCTTTGGATGGAGTTTGGATCAGAGAAGCAAAAGGAGGGGGAGGGGATAAACGGAGAGATGGAGGGAGGTGTAGCGATGATTCCTCTCACTTAATCCTCCAGACACACGCACGAGCTGGGAGAGAGAGAGAGAGAGAGAGAGAGAGAGAGAGAGAGCGAGCGAGGGAAGACAGGTGGAAAAAGAGAGGATGAAAATGGACTACTATAGATGCCACATTGGCACAAAACCAAATAACTCCAAATCTGACATATTTGAAAGGCCCGTTTGCACCTTGTCAGGATTTGTCATGGTTTGCACATGTTCATGACACATGGACCAACAGAAACAGATCAAATGACAAAAAACATCTATTTTCACATTAACGTACATTAAAATTTAAGTGATAATTGTCCCCACCTGCACGTCACACAGAAGTAGCAGGCTGTGCTTGATTACTTGTGACAGCAGAAGCAGCTATTTACTTTTACACACACGTTTAATAACGGCCAAAACTGAACAGCACCTCTGTAGAACGTTCTGCTGGAGGAGCTTCATTCATTAACACCACTCTCTCTCCATCACTGAGCTTTTGCTCTCTGTTCAGTCTGCAGCTCGGCAACCACCAGCATTATTTCAAATTATTAGACAGGATGGGGATTTTTGCAGGTAGTGGGCGTGGCTGTGTGCTGTTAGGGGGTGGGGCTACAAGCAGAGGGTGAGGTGCTGTGTGCTGTTAGTGGTTGGGGCTGAGAGCTTCATGGCCTGGTTGTGGTTAATGGGCAGAGCTCTGGGCAATTAGTGGGCAGGTGATGGGCAGTTAGTGGGAGGGGCTATGTACCGGTAGTGGGAGGGCTATGTGCAGGTAGTGAGCAGGGGAGTGTGCAGTTAGTGGCTGGGTCATTGAGTTATATGTGGCTGCGACTATGGTTTATATGGTGGTTCTTATATGTATTGTAATATTACATCCCATTATTTCCATCCAGCTGTTTACATAATTAATTATTTTGTTATAAATACCTTTTGACTATGAAAAGGAATTAGTGTTGTTTCTGTACAAACTCTTTAAATATTAAAACATTATTGTAAAGCAAACAAATGGGTGATGGTGAACTGAAAGCCGCGCTTCTGTCGGCGGAGATATGGAGCTTCTCCTGTGAGCGATTTGAGAGAGAGAGAGAGAGAGAGCAAGCGAAGGGAGGGTGAAGCCACAACGACAGAAAGCGTGAGTGGAGTGGAGGAAAGAAGGAGGGGCAGATAGAGAGAGCGAGCGAGAGAGAAAGAGCGAGAGAGAGCGAAAAGGGTTAGCAAGAACCCGTGCAAGCGTGGCGAAGAGAGAGAGAGGCTCGTAGTGACAGCGGGGTCAGAAGGAAAGAGGCAGGGACAGGGAGAGGCAGAGGGAGGACACCCGGAGGGGAAAAGAGAAGGAACGAAGGAGAGGAGAGAGGAAAAAAGGAGAACAAAAGCACAGGATGGAGGAGAGGACAGGAGGCAGGGGGGAAGCAGCGGCGCTCTGGTTGCCAGGGCTGGAGAGAAGCGTCTAAAGACGTCCAGGGAAGATAAGTGAGGCTTGGTGTGTGCGTGTGCATGTGTGTGTGTTTGTGAGAGAGAGTGTGTGAAATTGTGCAGATGTGTGTACGATGCATAATTGACAGCATCCTGGCTGAGACCTGAGTGTGTGTGTGTGTGTGTGTGTGTGTGTGTGTGCAGTTGATTATGCGCTGCTGGTGCTGTCTGGTAAACGTGCCTGGTGGATTATAAAAGATAAAGGAGAGAGGATGACTGTGTGTGTTTGAGTGTGTGTGTGTGTGTGTGTGTGTGTGGTTGTGTGGTGAATGGTGGATAGAACGGCAGAGGGCTGCAGGTCAGCGTGTGTCGCGTGGAGTCTCCAGAAGGGTCAAGCAAATAAGGGCAAGGTCAGGCTAGGGTCTCCTAGGTGAAGCGCTTGAAGATATTCACGTGAGGCGAGGCAAGGCGGGGAGGGGGACTTGGAGGGGCATCCCAGGACAAGCTGAGCGCAAGGCAGGCTCAGCTCCCCCACACTTTCCTCTCTTCCTCGTGCTCTCACCAGGACAGCACCTGGTTCTGAGGAACCAGGCTGAAGATGACCATGTGTGCCTGGACCTTCTCAGATCTGCCGTAGAGCCAGGCAGCCTCTCCTTCTCTCTCTCTTTCTCTCTCCCCTCCGTTGCTGCTGCTACTGCCCTACCTCCAGGGAGAGAGGAGCCCGGGGAGAACATCACTGGTCCCTCAAGCCAGTAGCCGGTGCTTGGTGGATGCCTCTTGAATCCAGCCATGGGGGAATGGACCATCCTGGAACGCCTCTTGGAGGCTGCCGTCCAGCAGCACTCCACTATGATAGGAAGGTAAGGAAGCTTCCCTTCATGCCTTTATGCTGCAGAACGACAATCTCCAGCAGTCAGCATCAGACCACCTGTTCCATTTCATTTTAATCCCCGCGGAAGACAAAGGAGAGCCACTCCAGCACCAGAGGAAAATGCACCGTTAATGCACCGATAATACAAAAGGCAGGATTATGTATTCGTAGTAGCCTTAAAGAGGAATTCCACTGATTTCCACTGATTTCTCTATGATGGTGCTGAGAGAAACTATGATTTGTGATGGCATTTTCATATAGTGCATTATTCATATAGTGACATGATACAATATTATGTGTTAAGCTGACACTTAAATTCAGATATATCCATAAATATCTGTGTTCTTATTTTGCCCCATTAGACCCCGCTTAGATGAAAAAAAAAAATCTGTTAGTAAATTTCTACCTATATATGCATATATATATATACATTTACCATAATAATATACTATCATACTACTTACTATATATATATATATATACATATTACTATATATATTTCTCTATATAGTGAAAATAGAAAGTAGACCATTTTACATTGTTATCTCTGCTGCTGTGGATGCATAAAGCTTCTCTGGTTTAATCAGTTGCTGAAAGGATCCGTCTATTTTTACATATTTTTAGGGAAGATCACAGTCTTGCTGGGTGAAATCTTGAGTGCACAGCAGCTTTGCTCAAACAATATGTGCTGGTATAGTGGATTTTGATCCATTCTGATGGCTTACGGCCGAGCGAGTGACTTCCTGGCTGATCATATGTTGGTGGGCTTTGCGTTAATCCCGCAGGCTGAGGGCTGTGGGCACGGGCTCAGCTCAGGCCCAGCCGACTCCGCTTTTACGGCGTGGAAGACAGCAAAACCACAGATTACATCTCTTTTTCCACTCCTCAGATTTCATTCCCACTGTACTGAATTATTTCATTTTCCTCTTTTTACTAAAATGTGATTACCGTTTCTGCACCGGTTTAATATTGGCAGAGATGTTTCTATATAGAGAGGAAATTGCAGCGCTACAAGTAGACAATGCGATTTAAATGCAAGTAGATAACACAAGTAAAATCAACATGACACATAGTTTGCTCTATAATGTTTTTATCCACAGGGACAGACTGTAATACAGTATAGGAAGCCTAGGGGTTAATAAATGCTCCATTATTTCATTGCAAAAGTCCACTATAATGTTCATATGATTCACATAGTTGTTCTGACAGACAGTGCCTATACACTAGAGGAAGCATAGGGGGTGATATAGCTTCTATTTCTTGTAAAAAGTGTTCTATAATGTTCTTATTATTCACACAGACAGACTGTAACACATGATAGAAAGCATAAGGGGTGCTATATCTTCCATTCTTTCATTATAAAAGTGCTCTATAATGCTCTACAATTTTCATGTAATTCACAAATACATTATGACAGACTGTAATATAATACAGGAAGAATAGGGGGCGATAGAGCTTCCATGATTTGAGCTTTATGATATTCAAATGATTCACACGGACAGACTGTAATACAGTACATCCAGCATGAGGGTGGTGCATCTTCCGTTGTTTCGCTATAAAAGTGCTCTGTAATGTTCATGTGATAAACACAGATGTTCTGACAGACTGTAATACACTGCAGGAAACATAGAGGGCGATACTCTATTGTTTTATTGTATAGATTTAACTTGTGACAAAACGGTTCAATTAGGAATTCATATACCCCACAGTCTATCCACACTCCTGTTAAATTTGTCTTGTTTCAGAGAATTTGTTTCAGATTTGGGCTGGATTGAGGAGCTGTTTGCAATTTCAGAACGTTTAACAACAGTTTAACACTGGAGTGATGAGAATCTAACAGTTTAACACTGGAGTGATGAGAATCTGATAGTTTGTTGTCGTGTGGCTGATCTTAAGGAATGATGATGATGATGAGTAATGTTGCCCTCCCATGCAGTCAAGGAACAACATTAGAATGAGATGGCTACAACTGTATTCTACAATTGTATCTTCTCCACGTTACATTTACAGCATTGATCAGACACTTTTATCCAAAGCTACTTCCATTTCCTAACTACAAGGGGCAGTCTCCCTGGAGCAACTTGGGGTTAAGGGTCTTGTTCAGGGACCCAGTGGTGGTGTGCTGAAGGTTGGATTCGAACCTATGATCTCTCGGTCCACAAGCAAGTATCCTACCCTATAGGACACCACCTACTTCCACCACCTCAATCTCCATGTTCCTCTCAATAGGCCTCACTTCGAAGAGCACAGTGATGCCAGTAGTTCGTTTTTGCGTCATTAACTCTTTTTTTCATTAATTCGTGCCTTCGGGAATTACACAATAGGAGACACACTGCAGGAAAAAGCTTTACCCAAACCAGAGATCTTCTGAAGTCAAGCTGGAGATTCTGTTCTGCAGAAGAATCAGCCAATGGGGTAAGAGCAGCATTTACTGAGTGAGATTTACTAAAAAAAATAAGATTTGCTACAAAGAAAAGTGATTTAGTCAGATTCTCCATTATTTTACCATCATTCACCCCCACTGTAGAGAAATCAGAGTCTCTGCAATGAATGGTTTCATGCCAAACACACTATTTCTGCTGGATTTTGAGGGGAATTTTGGAAAATACGTTTTAGAGGTGAGGTAAGGAAACCAGTTAGATGAAGTAGGTTGTTCTGGTCCAGAACATCCTGAACATCTTCAGACGGGTGAAAATGTGTTTAAACATGATGAGCCAATTTTGCTTCAGAGCATCATGGTTTAAATAAAATACAAAATGATTAATGATTTCAGGCTTTTATTTCAGCTTTAAACGGCTCCACACATTTTCACTGGTCTGAACATGTTCATGGTGAAGATCTGGAGCGTATTGCTGATTTCAGTAAATCTCACTCAGTAAACGCTGCTTTTACCCCTTTGCCTGATTCTTCTTCTGAACAGGATCGCCTCCACTTGGTCTTCAGTGCATCTTCTTGGGTTTGGGAGAAGCTCTTTTCTGCAGTGTGTCTCAGTGGGACACTGTGAGGGGAGGAGACATCCTGAAAGGAGAAGAAAAGTCCAGAATTAGTACGTGGATCATCAGAAGAATCTGATCGGAGTCAGAAATCACCTCAGATGAGGTGGAATTGTCCATAGACAGAATAATCTCACACCCACAGATAACTTTTTAATACTGATCATCTCACCAGAGAGATAAAGAAGATTTGTAGCACTTTCATCTGAGCTTTCAACCGCCCTCTTCCTCAGGTCATCCATGTAAGGGGAAGTGGGCTTTCAGTGTACCTCCCCCCACACTGATTGGAGAAGACAGTGATTGGAGAAGCCCGTTTGTGCACAAGGAGACACTGATGAGGTCCAACTGACAGCTGTGATTATGAATGAACTCTTTCACCAGGCTTCCCTGCAGCCAGCGCTGCTTAGTCACACCTCACCGCATGTGATCATGTGCACGCCGCAATGATCATAATCCATTCATCTCTATGGAACAGAACATGTTACTTCATCTAACGGGTTTCCTCGCGTCACCTCTGAAAGACTTTGTTAAAGGGATTGATTTTCCCGAATTCCCTCATAATCCAACAGAAACAGAGTCATCCAGGGTGGGTTTGGTGTGAAGCGGTTCATTGTAGAGACTCTGATTTCTTTACAGTGGAGGTGAATGAAACCAGACGTCTCCTTCACAAATACAGCCATTTTACTCACTATCAACCCCCAGTGAAGCTCCATGTGTCTCTCTCTGTGTTTTCGTGGATGTTCATGATGTCAAAATAGTGGAGAATCTGAACTAAATCATGTTTCTTTTGGGGACTATTTGGCCTCAAGTCTCCCTCCTCCATGAACGGGTTTAGTTTTAGGACCAAAAGCTTCTTAAACCTCTGGTAGAGCAACTTCTCAGGTATCAGGCGGCACAACCAGAATAACTTTCTGTGAGGAACTTTTTGAGGCAGGCGTCTGGTTCCATTCACCACCACTGTGAACAGTTCTGAATGGAGTTTCACACCAAACCCACTCTGTACCGTATCTTATTCCCCCATTTTGTGCTTGATTCTTATGATTTAAATGTTCTGAAAGGTCAAAGCTGGTGAAATTCCCCTTTAAAGGTTTTCCTAGAGCTGTCTGTCCAGGCCAGGAATTGCTTTATTTGGAGAGTGTGTGCGTTCGCCTGGTTCATTTTCATGCGTGTTATTATGTCATGCCTTAGGAGTTTGAGTCTCTGGGTGACTGCTCTATTTAGAGCAGGAATGAGTCAACGTGTTGCTCCAGGAGTACAATGAAGAGCGGAATGGCCTTCATGTGTTTGAAAGGGAATTCTGCCTCCCTGCAGGGAGCACGATTCTGCACAGCTTCCTGAAAAGTAGAGGAAAAATTTTAATGAAGTATTTTCCGTTATGAGCTTCCTCTGGAGCGTCTTCAGCCCGTTAAGATTGGCGATGCAAACTCCTGCTGGAATTTCATATGAATCTTCTCTGAAAAAGGGAGTGGAACCCGAGTGGAAAGAGCAGGTCGTGAATCTTCACTCCAGGCTCTCTCCAGACCACATCAAGGGTTTTAATTAGAAGAGGAGATATTTCATTATGATCTAAATTACATGACCATGATTAAATCACAGTGTTACGCAGTTAATCACAATTACATTTGTCTTTTTTGCTCACTTTTTTTAGGAAGCAGAACATTGTCTTAAAGCTGTATGAGTGGACATAATAATCTTCACAATAATGAAATAACACTAATTTCATAGTATGATATACAGTTACAGACTATATATATATATATATATATATATATATATATATATATGACCATATATATGGTCAAACCGATTAACAAACAATTAACAATAGATGTGATATCGCCCCCTTCACTTCCTATAGTGTGTTACAGCCTGTCAGAAGTGAAGTGTGTGAAGAACAGAATATGTTCTAACATAAAGTACTTTATGTTATATATCATCTGTATACTCAATGAACATATATATCACATCATATATATGCCCCTTTGCCTGTGTATTTCATATATATAGTTAAGAATATGTTCTAACATAATGTATTTTAATATGTTTAGTAAGGAATGAATCATTACCAGTACAAAATGCATTGCAAAGTACTTACACGCACATACACTCACACACACACACACACTTCATACCTGAGAAACCAGTTCAATAGAGAAACAGCTCAGTGAATGATCAAGGTGTCCTGAAGGTTTCAGGTTTTCGTGGCCAGAATCTGGTCGCCACGGCTGCAGCCATCTGAAATGTTGCTGATGCCTCAGACCAGCTATTTAATCGTCTTTCTGATTAATGTGTTACTGCCATTTTTTACGTCAGTGCGTGCACGTTTTTCATTTGTGACTGCTTATGTAATGGAGTCTGGTCTTCAGTAGGTCTTTTATGATTTCTTGTTTATTGGAAGGAGCTTAATATGGCCATTAGTCACCACAGATGGAAAACAAGCCATCAAGGCAAAACTGCTTTTATACGAACCGGTCTATAATGAATGGCTCACTTCTCTGAGCACCGGCCGCTTCCTTGAGAGGCAAGTTCCCAAAAAGCTTTTGTTGACCAGAGGTTAAACAGCAGGATCAGTTTTTCAAATAGGATTTATTTTCCCCCATAGATGAATCTAGACCCATTCTTGTATAGATTTCTCTACATTTCTACATGCATAGCAATAGAGGGTTTACACTGACGTTCCTTTCCATGTTCCTCTGTTGAACTGAGCAGCAAAACCTGCTGCAGAATGGCTGGAAATCTGTGAAACCAGGAGTAAAACCAAAATGATTATCAGCTTAAATTACAGTCAGTTGGGCTTGACTGTGCTCTTCACAACTTACCGAAAGCAGAGGTGGGGCCAGGAATCAGGTTTCCTGACGTTTATGTGATAATAATGAACGCTATTAGACAGTTTGTTTGAGGCAACATGACTTGGAGGTCTTGAATCACACAAAAGTTATTATTTTGTTTAAATTATACATTTCTAGGCATATTGCAATATGTACCAATATAATTGCTATATACTGTCAAGCACTGCAGACAAGTACACAGTTCCTAAATCTCAGTTAACTAAAACATATCCAGTCCTCAGTGTGAGGTGTATATGTGTAGATGTTTCTGTCGATGTGTGTTTTACACTCGGTTCATCACTGCAGACTGTGAACATCAGCAGCGCTTTGTTAAATTGACCTTAACCTGCAATGACGCCATGGTATAGAGGGACGTGATTGATAGCAGGGTTTATGTTGTCTGAATGCTGTCAGCGTGCTCTTTATTTCATCTGGGAGAGAAAGCTGGCACACACACACACACACACACACACACACACACACACACACACACACACACACACACACACACACACACACAC
>JBBPCX010070745.1:0-10454 GCA_037974365.1 Hydrocynus forskahlii
TGCTGTCTTCTTCTGGTAAGCCTGCTTAAAGTTAATTTTGTCTGTAGTTTAACTGTACTGCCATCTTGTGCACTTAGGTGTTTATTATTCAGCACTGTGTGTATTTAGGCCCCAGTCTCTGTGTCGGCCTCAGGTGAAGAATAAAAGTAAAGGGCAGTTCCAGGCTGCAGTGTGGGTGTCTGGCCACAAGATGGCGAGTGAAGTCTGTTCGAGTGGACCTGCTGTAATTGGAGGCCAGTCCATGACTGTGTTGACATTTACTTTCTTTATATTAACTGGGAAACTTCAAATGTTTGTCACACACTTAAAACATATCTGCACATGGACGTGAAGGCGTTTAGGAAGGATTTTTTGTTTTAAATTAATGGTTCAACCTTTTAAAATGAAAAGCCAAGTTCTACGTTGTTCTGAACTGGTCACTGTCCGTGGTGCTGAAAACAAACTTTAAAGGGAAATTCTGACTATTATCCAGAAAAAAAACCCTGTCCACTTCAGTAGAGATGTGAATCAAGTCATGACCAGCGGTGCGACGCGGTATCTATCTATCTGTCTGTCTGTCTATTTATCTATTCATCCATCCATTTATTTATTTACTTTGTTTGTTTGTTTATTGTTTTGTCAACATTAACACCACTAATGACTGAACTCAAGGGCTTTAGTGTATCTGCTTTCTTGCCTCCGGACTCGTCTAGTTTAAACAAGAAGGTGTGTATTAGTGTGTTGGGCTAGCACTAAGTTACCTATATTAAGTAGTTTACTCAAGTGAAGTCAAGTCAAGTTTATTTCTATGGGCCAGTTTCGTAAAGAAGGGTCATTCGGTGTGCTTTACAGGAATGGAATAAAAAATATTAAGTATGAAAATAGTAGCACAGAAAAAATAAGAGAAACAAAGAAATAAGAGAATGTGTGTACATTCAATAAAAGAAGATCAAAAGTGCAGTAGAAGAGGTGATGTTTAGAAGAAGGTGGAGGAGAACAGTGCAGTTTTTAAAGCTCCAGTTGGTGCAGATCTGATGATCAGCTAGTGGAGAGAATATCTGAAACTAAACCTGGTGAAATGGTGTTTATCCACTATGCTGTCCAACCAACTGCCCATTTTGGCAGCTACTGCAGATCTAAGAGACCCACCAGGATCATAAACATCACACATATGTAAACACGCATGTGTATCCATCTCTATTACTGACCAGAGCATTTTGAGTGTATAGCATAGTATATATAGTACTCTTGTATTTTACGGAGAGGATTTTTTAAGATTTATTGAACACATTTCCTTAAATTTATTTGAACATATATTGAACATTTTTTAATATTTATTGAACATTTAAAAAAATATGTTTTTACATATATTTAACATTTTTTAACATTTATTGAAAATTTGTTAACATTTATTTTAACATATATTGAACATTTTTAAAAAAATATATTTTAACATTTATTGAACATTTTTGAACATTTATTGAACACATAGTGAACCTTTTTTAACATCTATTGAATGTATATTGAACATTGTTAACATTTGAACATTTATTTATTTTTCTATAGTATTTATATCCACCTCTCTTACTGTCCACAGAATTTTGGGTATATGACATAGTATATTTTGTACAGAAAGTTATTTCTGGGGAAGTATTTCTGGAGAGTTCATATTGACTATATATTATATTTTGTATTGTTCTTGTCTGTGTAGTCGTAACTTATGCAATGTCCTCTTGGATCAGTAAAGTTTTCTGATTCTGATACTGAACTAAAGAAGGTGTGGGACCTCCATGCAGGATGTCTGGAGCCCTGAAATCCTAGTCTCTGATTGGTGGATATAAATATACTCAGAATGAGATACATGAGCATGTGAACATTTATTGAAACCTCATGGAACATATTTTGAATATTTTTGTACATATGTTGAACATGTTTGAACATATATTGCACATTTATTTATTTATCTATACTATTCATATCCACTTCCATTACTGATCACGTCATTTTGTGTTTATAGCACAGTATATTTAGTACTACTAGTTTTATTTCATTTTGACTATACATAATATTCTACATTGTTTTTGTCTTACTGTGTCTGTGCAGTAATTTCCTCCAGGATCAATAGACCTTTTTGATTCTGGTCCTGATACTGAGCCAAATAAGGCGTGGGGCCTCCTGGCAGGATGTCTGGGGCCCTGAAATGCTGGCCTCTGATTGGTGGATATAAAATTACTCACGTTAGGTGCTGTTTTAGGGTGAGAGAAGGGGGAAGAGGGGGTTGGATGCAGTGTGTTTGTGTGTCGACTCCTCTTGAACGGAGCTGTATCGATTTGGTTTAAAATATCTCTCGAGCCCCGAGAGCGCGAGGCCCGTTTAAGAGCGCCATGCCAAAAATAGAACCGTGGCTTCGTGAGCGCGCATCCAAAGTGAGACGTCGCGGGAGCGCGCGTGAAGGTGCGTCCCCCCCCCTCCCACACACACACACACACACCTTTCCCATTATAGCTGTAAGTGAAAGGAGAGAGGAGAGAGAGGACGTCTCGCAATTGTTTGCCTATGAGGCTCGACCGTCTACAAACACCCCCCAACCCCCTCCCCATTCTCCCCCTCCCTCCGATTTAAAGGGAGATCCACCACGTTCCCATTGACGGAGAGTGAGAGAGAGAGAGAGAGAGAGAGAGAGAGAGAGAGCGATACAGAGAGACATAGAGAGAGAGATAAGAGATAGAGCGATACAGAGAGAGATAGAGAGAGAGATAAGAGAGAGAGCGATACAGAGAGACATAGAGAGAGATATAAGAGAGAGAGCGATACAGAGAGACATAGAGAAAGAGATAAGAGAGAGAGCGATACAGAGAGACATAGAGCGAGAGATAAGAGAGAGAGCGATACAGAGAGACATAGAGAGAGTGAAAGATCTCGACACGGACTCCGCCTTCATCTACGGTCCAGGCGCCAAACAAGCGAAAAAAAAGAAGAAGAAGAAGAAGAAGAAGAAGGCTGGGTGTGTGGGGGGGGAGGGGGAGTCCACTGGACGTGCGCGCGCATCACGGGGTCCGCTGGATGGTGCTGAGGTCTTGGCGGCGTTCGACGTCTCTGTGCGTAAAAAAAGAATAAAGATGGGCTTCCCGTAAGAGAGGAGGAGGTGGTGGAGGGGGGGGGGAGAGGCTGGAAAGGCGGGGGGCTGGGGGTGGGGGGTGTGAGAGAGAGAGAGAGAAAGAGAGAGAGAGGAGAACAACGCCGAGACAAAAGCTCCTCAACCACAACCATGAGAGAGGGCTCGCGAAGAACGAGGACCACCATGCCCTGAGGTGTGGTCCCCCCAAAAAAAGCCCCCCCCGGCGCAGGACCCTGTAGACTGTAAGACTGTAGGGAAGGGAGAGGTTGGTGCTACTGCTGCTGCTGCTGCTGGTGGTGGTGGGGTGGTGGTGCTGAAAGATGTCAGCTTCGGTAGGACCCCAAGGTGGCCCTCGCCCACCCACGGCGCCGGGGTCCATGCCGGACCTGCCGGACCTGAGCCACCTCACTGAAGAAGAGAGGAAGATCATCATGGCCGTGATGGCTCGCCAGAGGGAGGAAGAGGAGAAGGAGCAAGCCATGTTGAAGTAAGAACATTCACACATCCACACACACACACACGCCCATTTCCTAGCCTGCCTCCCTTCCAAATGCCTTTTCCATGAACAAGCCTGGTCTTTATCTCCAGCTCGTCTGTTCTTCACGCATCCTCCTTACTGGGTGGACTGGAGTAGAGGGGGCATGTGTGTGGTTGCAGCATTGGTGCATGAGAGTGTGTTGGGCAGGAGAATGGGGTCAGGCGAGTTGGGTGGACCGTGCAGAATGGGGCTGTGCCACAGAATAGAGTGAGGATGAATCATACTCCTTCAGTGTGCCACTTCTTTAACCCCCCACCCCCCATCTCCATCGCCACTCCTTCAATGGCTTTACAGTTGCTCCTCACGGTTCCTCACCTTCTACCTCAGCCTTACTGGCAAGAAAGACCCTTCAAAAGAGCCGAGATATAACTTGCACGAGTAACAGAGTGGAAAAGAGTGGATTTCCACCAGCTGCTGGAATGCCGGAGAGAAGATCTAGCAGTCCCGAAAGCCCCTCGGCGCCGGGGTGTGGTTGAGTGGTCGGCTGTGTGGGGAAAACGTGGCTGAGATACGAGTTCTGGGCGCGTCAGGGGGGTGTCTGTAGAGTGGGTGGTCTATCGGCAGGGAGAGCGCCTGGCCCGTATAGTCCGACAGCGGACCCCCTTAAGCCCACCTCTGTCCATCTGGGTGAAAAATTCGTGACGTTTTGTTTCGTTCTCACCCGCACTTGCTACAGACCTACGGAAATGACGCGATAGCACGAAACCGAGTCGCGCTTATGTAATTTTCTTTCTATTTTTTTCTTTTTTGAAAATGTGTGACGACAGTCTTGCGAGGAAATTCAGAGCTTTGTCCAAAGAGACGATTGAGTCACAGCCCAAGAGCTGTATCACGACTCAGAGTTTGGAAAGTGCTGGGGATGGAGGGGAGGGAGGCGAGGGGTGGGGTGGGGGTGTGGGGGAGGGCGCTGGCTGGGCGGTGGGGGGCTTGGGGAACACCAGAACAGCTGCAGGGAATCAAGATCTTTTGGACTACCTGCCTTCCAATGTGTTTATTGGTCCTATAGCATCCACAGTAATAATCAGAATCAGAAAACTTTATTGATCCCAGTGGAAACTGCTGATGTTTTATGACACACAGAGACACAGAGAGACAAGAACAATATCAATTTAAAGTGTAAATAAATCCAAACTCCATATGAAATACACTATACATATACATAGTATAATTAGACACTATATATAGTGTATATATTGTGTACATATTGTGTATATATATATACTATAATTACTATCCTGAAGTAACTTCCATTTAAGTGGATTACTATTACTACTGCTACTAATAATAACAATACTAATAATGCTACTACTACTACTGCTACTAATAATAACAACAACAATAATAATAATGCTACTAGTACTACTGTTATTACTACTATTACTGCTACTAATGATAGTAATAATAATAATAATAATAATAATAAGAAGAAGAAGAAGAAGAGGAAGAATGGTTAAGAGAAGGACAGTGGGGCGGAGAAGGAAAAAGCACACATTCCTATTTATTTTATTAGTTAATTACATTCCCATTCATTTATTAGTTGTATTAGTTGCTACACCCAGTGATTTTGGTTGGTCATTTGTACACTTAATAGGACTTGGCTTGGAAGTATGTTGCTTGAAAAAGTGTCTAATACCACCTTTACATTTTGCTGAAGTTTCCTAAACAGTTTCTGGCCTGAACATGTGGTTCGAGGGAAAAACATTTAAATGGTGTGGAAAATGTGGATGTTGTTTAAGGTTCCTCATATGTCTTCGACTGATATACGGTACTGTACAAAAAGTCTTAGTATTTAAAAACTTTTTAGATGAGCTGTGAGCAGTAGAACCTTCATACCATGCCAAAGCTTCCTAAATGGTTTTAGAATCAGTTGTGTAGTTCCAGGACAGATGTTTAATTCATTTGGAACATTTACTTTATTCTCAAGCCTCCTAAATTGTGCTTGACATAGTGGTATGTTTTCAGGGTAAATGTCTAACTGGTGTAGAATCTTTACATTACTTTACCTACCTACACAAATAAGGTTCCTAAATGGTTCATGGCTCATTAACTCTAGAAGATGTTCTAGAGAATGGTTCTTGGATTTGACGCATGATTGTAGGACATTTTCTACTTGGTTTAGAGCTATGGTGCAGTAAATTAATTATTTTTTTATTTTTAACCTGTATGTCTAATTGCTAGTCTTCACTTTAGCCTTCAATTGCTGGTGACTGGTGGAACTAATTTTAAGATTAGGCATCACTTTACACAGTACAGCTGTATTTAATAGTTCCACTACAAATGTTTTTCTGTTACAAATAATGTGACCTGTACCTGAGCTGAACCCGTCCTGCTCGACGGCAGGGCTGAAAACAGGCCACAGCCGAGTTGACTGCATCACTGCTTTCTGATTGGTTGAAATGTCATCACAACATGGAAAGAGGCCATCGTTTATTTACTGTCCGTGCAAAAAAACAACAATGAAGACATAAACGAGCAACTGGGAAGTCGGTGAAGAACAAGCACGATGGTCTGTTTGGGCTGAGGATAAATTTCAGTGTCAGTTTTTTACGACTCAACAAATTAACAAATGTATCTTTAACTCTGTGAGAAATGCGACGGTGATCAAGGACATCACTAACAAGTTCTCTGGGTTCAGCTTTCATTGCATGGGTAAACAATGCAGAGGAAAATTTAAATAAATCAAACAAGACTATAAATAATAAAAAAAAACACAATAACAAAAGCGGCTCTGACAGAAAAACTCTCTGCCGGTTCGACTCCATGGACGCGGTTTTGGGACGACCGCCCATAAACTGTGGGAGAGAATTGAGTCAGAAACTCTGTCACCGGACTGAGATACACTGGAACACCAAAACCTGATACGACTTCAGTACCATCACAGTACAGTTCAGATGCAGAACGATTCCTTTATATATGAAAAATATACATGGATAAGTGCCTTTACCTTACTTGTCGCACATAAACTTACGTTACTTAGCTACATTAGCTAAATTAGAACTAAACTTGTCCTAACTTGTTCCTAAAGTCTCTAATGTGTCCTGGTTGAATGACTAAATCATGTGAAACAGGGTGAGTAGACCAGGAGTGTATGGGTTTATGACTGACAACAGACCAGCTGGGGGGAAATAAACCAATAAGGGCTAATAATATTGTGTGTGTGTGTGTGTGTGTGTGTGTGTGTGTGTGTGTGTGTGTGTGTGTGACCTCAGCCTTGAGCCCAGGCTGAAGGCTAATCATTATTGAGGAGAGGAGAAAAGATAGAAGGTCTGTGTGAGAGCACCACCTGCTCGGCCAGTGTGTACAAAGAAACCTCAAACACACTCGTGGCTATGCAAACAGAAACGGAACAGCTAGTCCCTCGCAGTTCTTGGAGTGGAACTAGTCCGACCACTGCTGATCTCTGCCTGGATTGTTTAGCAGGGATGGAGAACCGCAGTCCTTCCAGGTAGACAACTGAAACCTAGTTAGCTTGCGGTTCATATCTGCAGTCAGTGACATATCTAGGACTTCCAGAAGACCTGGAATCATGTTTTTTTCTCTCAAAATTAGTTCCAACCTTTGAAAATGAATACAGGGGGTTGCGACACAGATCCGTTCCTACGACAGTGATGTAACCCGAATTTTTGTGTAAGTGGAAACACACCCTAGCCTGAGTCACTTACCGATCCGAACACAGCTGTAAAATCTTGTACGTTTGACAGTTTTAAATGGTGAGGTAATGCCAATGGTGGGAGATGCCAACTCCCTCATTCATACGGTGCGTTACTGCGTATTCTGCGTATTCTACGTATTCTACTGCTGCACACAACCAAACTAGTTCGCCCACATAGTCCGTAAATATGACGCTAACAGCGTGCGCCAAAACACTCACGTCTCAATTCTTAACTGTATTAATGTGACTCAGCTGTCACTTAATTACATTGGTGGTTTATCTGACATATTAATCCAGCCCAGCTTCTGAAGGCCTTAACAATAGAAAAAGTAGCCTGGCTGTATCTATAGAGGTGCCATAGAAAACAACCTTCTATTTGGTTTCTGACCAAAAGGCCAAAATTGAATGAAATATTCATGCTACTGTACTTGCAGAGTACAAATACACGCTTGATGATCATGATAAATAAAAATTAAATTAAAAATTACATTGAAATCATCCATCCTTCTCTGAGGGCCTTCCCAGTGCAGCCATCAAACCTGGTGGTTGACATGTGCAGGTGTGTTTGAGTGGTAAAATCCCCAAACTGGACTCTGGTTCTCCGTGAACTGGACTGGAAATGCTCTTTTTGTTCAGTCATTGCTTTTTTTTCCCCTGTCTAACCGGACCACATCAGTAGATATTTGTTTTGTTTTCTTGACAATGGCACTGACGTCATTACCTAGAGTGTTGACAGATCTTGCTGGTTCTTTTGTCATAAGTTTTGACATATTTGAGCCTGGGGCAGTGGAGGAGCCGCTTCCAAAACATGTTGCGTACGAGGCCGGACGAGTTGTCTTGGCAGCCGTGGCATGGTGCACGTAACGGTGTTGCAAAACAATGCTAATGCGCAAAGAAATAAACCGAGGCTATGCTCCGAAACACAATGTACTTAAAAAGTGCTTAACTCTGCCTTAATTTGCCCCTGAAAATACACCAAACCCCTTCATTTGAATTAAGTGGCTGCTAATTTGTGAAACCGGCCCCTTAACTTTACCTTAAAATTAGATTTAAGGTATGAGTGTGAAACCCCTTAATCTTAAATTTAAGGCGTTAATTCAGGAGGTTCTATTATTTAAGGGGCAAATTTGAGAAAGTAAGGGGAGAATTCAGCAGTTTTACCCCGTAATCAGCCTTAATCTGTGCACTTTTTCCCTTCATTTTCCTTCATTTCCTGTATGAGAAATTAAGGTAAAAATTAAGGTAATTTTAAGGGGCGTTTGGTTTCGTAGTGCTAATGTTACTGGTCAGTATGTCATGCTAATTGGCGAACCCTATTTTTATTCATTGTTCACACTGGTTGAATCTCTTTAATGGGCATTTTAATGTTGAGGATAATCATGGATGCACCTTGAAGTGGAACCAGCTAATGCTAACAAAATAATTGATGCTCATTACATCATGCTAACCAGCAACACTTACTGGTTACAACATTAACCCTGGCAGAATGAGCCCTTTAATGGTTCTCTGGCTGGGAAAAGTCATGGGCACATCTTGATGTGTAACCAAACAGTGGCAGTAACACTACAGGCAGTAATTCAGAGCTGATAATACTAGGTGATGTTTTCAACTAGCATCCCACACTTGTTGTTGGCCCGTTAGCCATGTTTGCACTGGTTTAATATCACTGTAGTGGGCGATGTTGCTGAAAAGACATGGATGCATCTTGAGGTGTATCTATACTGTGCTTATTTATCAACTACTGTTGGTCATCTCTGTGATTTCAGGCTGTGTATTTACCCTTACCGTCACTCATTGATATCCATATTAACACTAGTTGAAGTGCTTCTTTAATTGGCTGTGTGGCCGTGAACACTCTGGCTGGAAATGTTGAGAGAAAGAGAGAAAAAGGTAGAAAGAAAAGTGGCCCCCGTTCATAGACCCTTCCTCAGAAACACCACAGGAGAAGCTGAGGATAGACCAAGACTTAGCATTAGCCTCAGCATGGAGATTTATCAGGCCATAAACAATGCAGCATTCATAGAGTGACTGAAAGGGCCACGATGTCACCAGTATGCCAAGACTAGTATTATTTTATTTTATAATATTATTTCATTATCATAGTTCTGAACTGTGTCTAATGGTTCTGAGCAGCCAAAGTTGGTCAGCTGGTGGCCTAGTGGTTAGGGAGTTGCCCCTGTCATCAGAAGGTTGTAGGTTTGTATCCCACGACTGCGAGTGGCACCACTGAGGTTCCCTTGAGCGAAGTACCCTCCCCACACACTGCTCCCTGGGCTCCCACCAACACTCCTTCACGTGTAGAATAGGTTAAATGCAGAGAAATAATTTTTGTTAGGAGCCACTGCTTAAAGCTGCAGTACAGTTTCATATTCTTCACTGAGGTATTTTTACATTTGCTTAAAGTATAAAAGTAAAAGTAACTTCCAAAAATAACATTTGTCATGCCAACCGTGGGCATGATCTTTAGAAATGCTCAGATCTCCAGCTAAAAAAAGAGAACGCTGCACCTCTTGTAATCACGCCTACTCACCTCCTACAGCCCTGAAAATGCCACTGAGATATCTCTAGATGGAAATTTTTCCAGTTTAAGGACTAGAAAGGAACATGCCAGACAGAAATAAACTTATGTGTTAATGTTCCTTTTAAAATAGGTGATGTGTATCGTAATGACCGTATGTTGTCCATTTTCAGTCGTTTATAATACTAATAAGTGTAGATAAGTTACAAAACAGAGCCTAAGACTAAAATTGGCAGGCTTAGGCCCACCAGGATGGTCACATTTGGATGTTTAGACACTCAGTGTATGATCAAATTGGATCATAAATATACACATGCCTGAAGGAAGAGGGTGGACACACACACACACATGCACACACACACACACACACACACATACGCACGCACACACACATGCACGCACGCACGCACGCACGCACGCACGCACACACGCACACACACACACACACACACATACACACACACACAAACACACAAACACACACATAATCACACACATGCACACACACACACTCACAGACACGCACACACTCATGCACACACACAAACACACACAGACACACACACTCACTCTCACACACACACACACACACACATACACACACACACACACACACACACACACACACACACACACACACACCCACACA
>JBBPCX010070746.1:0-10453 GCA_037974365.1 Hydrocynus forskahlii
GCTTGTACTGTGAAGACAACGGAAAGAAGCCCTGTCTCCGGCGGGACTTGAAAGCACAACCTTACACTTCCCAACGTTCCCCTTACTTGCTTACCACCGCGATTATCAAGGAAATAGATCAATTCAAATTGTCCAAATTTAGCCTTAGGGCCAGTAAGGGTTAACTTCTTACTGATGAATTGTTTTTATACAGTAATGGTCAGAATTACAGTCAATACAAGGGTATTGAAAAGAGAAAATCTGAAAGAGGAGCTGTTCTTAAGCTTTTGAGTCTCTGAAGCCCCTCTGAAGATTATTTTTGTCATGGAATGTCTTAAAAGTCTTCGACTCAGGGGAGACTTGAACCCATTACCTTCGAACAGCTTCAAATCTGAATGTAGAATTCCAACACGATAATCATTGCGCCACAAAGCCTATGGGACACAATTGTTAAAACTAGCTTACCAAATTATTTTTTCATTATTTAGAGCAGCGTTCACAGTTACCACACATTTAGAGCTAAATGTGTTTAAAAAATTGTTACGTTTTGGTACATGTTCTTGCTGCACAAATGCTACATTTAAATGTTAAATTTAAATGTAAATATTAAATCTAAACATAAATGTTAAATATTAAATCTCAATGTGAATTACAGCCAATAAGAGTATTGAAGAGAAAAACTGAGAGGAACTGTTCTCTGAAGCCCCAAGTGCTCTCCTTCCTTACATAAAAGTCCTATGAGCTAACCATGCAGCCCTCAAGAGTTATTTCCATATCTCTGTGAAGTCCAAAGTGCTCGCATTCTCTGCATAATTTCCAAATCAAAAGAAATCCATTTCAAAACATGAGTACCAATTAAGTGACTTGACACTAATAATTGCTCTTTTTGTGACAAAACTGAAATGACTCATTTATTCTCAGTTTATGCACCTTACGTTCATGACTGGAAGCCCATTGTCAAAAGGATATTGTTTATATAGAAGTATTAAACCACAAGTTAGTAGTTAGTAGCGATTAGTAGTACATTTTTCAAAAATGCCACTGTATATCTTCAGAACAGACACTTTCACTACATTACTTGGCTTTGTATTAATTACTTGAGCTTTGTACACCTTCTATACACTGAAGTCACTTTGAAGTATTAGGTATTTAATGGCCCAAAGTTGTCTTTTTCCAAGCAATTTCATCATGGAATTAGACTAGCTGGGCCCTTTCATTGATAAATGATAATGATCATCTTAGAAGCATTATCACAAACAAGAGTTGGGTGTGTAAAGACTTGCTTTATTAAAAAGGTCCAAAAAAAAAAAAATCAAGCCCAACTTCAATCAAACATGGCTCATTTTTACACATACAGTACACCAACTGATTGCAACACTGTTGACCATGCCTTTAGTTTTACTCATAACAGACCAGAAAAAAATATATCATTTAAAAGTGTAAACTAAAAGTTTAAAATACAGGCAGGAAATATGGGGCTAAAGAACGAGAGAAAAAAAAAACCTTCAGAAAGACACCGGTCGACAGCCACAGATGTGAAATAGACTTGAAACTGAAAAGAGGGAGGAGGCTGGTCATTAAAATAGATTGAAAACTCAGAACTAAACCAGCACTGCAGCTGAACATGAGGCTAGAGGAGGAGGCTATCCCGTTCCAGAACGGGGGTGGGGGATGACAAGCTGTAAAATGGCCTCAGAGGTCAGAACAAGAGAGAAACGGTAGGGATCCATGGAAAGAGGGGAAGGGGGTCGACACTTCCAATCAGTCAGCGTCCGGTGTTGGACTGGCTCTCGGGCTGGCAGACCTAGAACGGCTAACACACACACACAAAACTCATGGCCAGTATGTAAAACAACTCACATTACTCAGTTCTATATGGTTTGAGATGTGTGCATGCAAGCAAAAAAAAAATCTGATGGAATTCTTATCAAAATGCTCCATGTCTCAGTGTAAAATAAACTACTATTATTATGCCCTATTTTTTATTATTATTGGATACGCCAGGCAACAAGAACCCCGTGCCATTCACCGTTTTGCAGATCTCGTCTGTGTTTTGGGACATTAAAAGCCTTTGAGGCTTTTCACAATTTATCTCACAATTGACCTTTAGTGCCCTCTGTTGACAGAAATCCGTCATAGCGACGGAAAACTTTAATCCATGCATATGCGGTATGTATTAAGAGCACTGTGGGAGTGACGCTACATGGTAATAAGCTTCTACTAATTATTAGTCTCAAAGCTCCAGTGCAAAAATTAAGATACAAAGCAAAAATATGCAAACCAGAAATATAAAAAAATCTATATTTGTGTAAAGTGGAGAAAAAGCAAACAATTGACATTACTAAGAAAATCCTGTCAATATCGGGACAGGCGAGACTCACCTGTCTCTTCTGCTGCTGTGGGAGCGGGAGCGGGACCTGGACGCACTGCGTGCTCTCTGTCTGGAGCCGGAACGAGAACGAGAACGACTGCGAACATGTGCACACGTACATAATTACATAAAAATATAAACAGAAAAAATGACACCCAGTTCATTTCTTAAAAGGAGCCAACTCGTGGTAAGTATAATTTTCCCCCTCATGAAACAAATGCAGGACAATACTGCTCAGCCAGTCAGAACAGAGACGATTTATATTATCAGTCTTAAACAATATCAAAAGGTGTGTGTTTAATTCTAAGATAGAATAACTGGAAAATGTTCATTTGAAATATGTTCACCACTACTTTTTACCTTCATCAGCACTTTTGTTTTACAGCTGACTGTTCTTTATTGAAAAAAAAGTTAGTGTTAAAAAGGGTTCTACAAATGCATGACATTTCCAAAGCTGGTAAGTAAATGTATTAAATAACTGATCAATATTGACCAAAACAGGTATGACTGTTTTTTTGGCACAATCAAGCAGCCCTAAACATACTTAAGCTGGAAAGATGAATAGGCCCTTTTAACTGAAACTGAAAAGATTTAACATATCCCCTTGAGTCTCTAATATTAAAGTAATCTGACAGACATTGCTTGGATAATGTTCTACCAAAACAATTAGTAATCTTACAACACCAATAACGTAAAAGGACCCAATATGCAAGTAAACCACCAGTTCCTGGTGTTTGTAGGCGCTCTGATGAATCATCAAGATGGTTAAGCATTAATGCTTAGTTTTCAAAAGATTGCAGGCCAATCTTCAACCATCTCACACTAAGAATGCACCAATGTATTTTTAAATATACTGTTGATTACAATGTATTATGCAGTAAATCCAAACTAACCATAACCAGAGCAAACACTGATTTGATCTATAATGAACAACATTTCACATTGTGAAATCAGAATGTAGATAACAGATTGTACTTCTAGGTGGCTTCCTCTGATCCTCTCAGAGGTAGGAGCAGCTCAATTCAAGTACTCCAAACAGAACAAACTGAACCAAAGCCTGGTATTGTTTTAGGGACTGATGTCAGGAAGTACATTCTGTAGGAAAGGGTGTTACCTTCTGCGGACAGGCGTTCTGGACCTCCTTGCGGGGCTTCTGGATCTGCGCACTGGGGAACGAGAACGGCGGACTGGTGTCCTGGATCTGGAGCGCCCCCCAGATGGTGATCTAGCACATACACACCTGTTTTAGAACACTGTAAAGGTTCCAAGTGCCTGATATAGGTGCTGTATGAATAATTACATATAACTGGCCTCTACATGCACATCACTTTTCTCCGATACAGACTACGACTACAACACTAAGTCATCTGTAACAGTACAGCACTTTATTAGCACGTCTTCCAAGACGACTCACCTGCTCCTTCGCCTGGAGTAGGACGGGGAACGGTATCTCCTACACAGCAGAAAGAAATGGTATTTTAAGAATTTGAATCTTTTACATCTTATCTGCACCAATCACTATAAAATCCAGCATATTTAATCACAACCATTGGGAATCGGTGGCTAGCTTAGCCATTGATCTATAGGTTACTAAAATACCAAGCTAACATTATCATGATTCTTACTATTAGTTGTAGCTTAGTAGTCCATCTATTCAGCACAAATGAGACACTGAGAACTTTGAAAGTGCACAGGTAGTTTATTAAAGACAGTTTATACAGACAGTACCTACAGTGCATTTACTACCTGTGCACTTTCAAAGTCCTCAATGTCTTGTTTTAAATGTAAGGGCCATCAGAATTCTAGAAATGAAGTGTGGAGCTACTTTGAGCCTTGTTAATGGCGTAAAAATAGCGATTTATCTGCACTGGCTACGTGATGCCCCATGCCCTACCATTATCAGCCTACTAGAGCCTTGAGGTTAGCATCGGCTAAAAGGGCTGTGTTTCGGAATGCGGCGGGCGAATGAAGGTGGGCTACTCAACAGAAGGTGGGCTACTCAACAGAAGGTGGGCTACTCAACAGAAGGTGGGCTACTCAACAGAAGGTCATACTCGTTATGTTTCAATACACCCCAGATGCATTTCACACCAAACTTCTCCTATAAGTTACAGATTCTTAGGAGAGATGAAGAACACATGCTTACCGCTCGTTGCTACGGCTGCGAGAGTAACGGCGCCCACGGGATCTAGATCGAGACCTGGAGAGAGCAAGAGAGGATTAGAACGCAAAAGCACAAGGCATAGTGTTGTAGGGAGCAGGCGTTCTTTACAGAATCATTTTTACAAATGAGATGCATATGTGTGAAAAATGTATAGAGAAGTTAAACATAACCACATGTTCTTCCTAGAACAGGGATGCCCATCTCCGGTCCTGAAGGATTGCTGTAAAGCACAGTTCAGTAGCTCACCTATTCAAAACACACTCACTGAACATGGCATTTATCAAGTGAGCTGAACCAGTTGTGTTTGAGCAAAGAAAACACTGGGCTGGACACTGGCCCTCCAGGACCAGAGCTGGGCACCCCTGTACTAGAAGAATCTTCACATATTCTTTACATTTACATCCCATGAGCAAACAAAGGTGGCTTTTCCATGCCTTCATTAAAACATCCCCGAACACTACTCATCTTTAAGTGTGTAGTACCAGCTTTGGATTATTTAAGACCCTGCCCCTGGACACATCTGAAGCGTTGCCATACCTGCTGCGTCGGCTGCCTCTCTTTCCGTTGTAGCGGTAGCAGTCATAGGCATAGTGGCCAGTTTCTCCACACTGGTAGCAACGGTCATTTGGGTCAAACTGTCTGCGGCTTGGCCGACCAAAACGGGACTTTCGAGACATCCCGTTTGACATTTCAACACGGATTCGGTTCCCACAAAGCACCCTGCGAAACAGGGAAAAAAGGTTAGCAGGGATAAGCCTGTTCTGTTTATTTCAGATCACAAACATTAGCCTGGTGAATTGTAAGCAGACAGAATGTGTCTAGAGTTTCAGAGCCAATCTGACATCCACCTGTGGGCCATCTTGTATCATGCTTCTCCTCATTGTCCAATGACATGTACTTTCACCACGCTCTAAGGGTCATTTTGTGGACACAGATGTAGTCCTGTGTTGAACAACCCAAACATGCTACAGATTTTTTCAGCTAGTAGCGTAGTGGTTAGGGCGTTTGCCCTGCAATTAGGAAGCCAGGGGTTTGAGTCCCAAGACTGCTAAGCACCTCTGAGGTACCCTGAGCAAGGTACCGTCCCCAAACACTGCTCCACGGGCACTGTGTTCCTGGCTGCCCGCTGCTTCAGTTGGTGAATGGGTTAAATGCAGAGAAAGAATTTGGTGCTGTTCACACTGTGTGCTGTGGTGTGTTCACGTATATTTATTAAAATAAATAAATATATATTAAAACAAAGCCCACCATTTTCATGAATAACCCTTTGCTAGTACAGATATCAGTTGGATTTTTTAAAAACATCTACAAACCTTTAAAAAGAACTTATTAAAAACATGGTTTCTTGGAACTAAAACTGTTCTGTAATGTCTATGGTCTTTTGATCTCTATCCTAGGAGGGATTTGGCAAACAGCAGAAATACTTTTTTTCTACCTTATCCCAAAGACTGACTTTTTTCATAAAAGTTTATACCCCACCACTCCTCGTTTTTTTAATCAACAAAGCCTAAACCCTCTGAGAATGTATATGGCCTTCTAGCACTCACCCTTCGAGAGCTGAGCTCCCTGAAGTCAGGGGGGTCAAATGTGCACCATGGCAAAGGTAGGCAGATAGAACTCAAGCTGACTCACTTTCCATCCATCCCCTTTACGGCGTCCTCTGCATCTCTGGAATCTTCAAACTCCACAAAGGCGAAGCCAGGTGGATTTCGTGCCACCCACACGCTTCGCAAAGGCCCGTAGTAGCTAAACGCCCTCTCCAGCTCGCCCTTAGCCGCGCCATTGCCCAGGTCACCCACGTACACCTTGCAGTCAAGCGCACTCCGGGACGAATAAGACATGGACATCTCAAAACTGTAACCTGAAACGATAAGGAATTCCATTTATTTAAATTGCTGTACTATTTAATGCCTGTAAACAAATAATTTGTCATCCAAAACCACTAGTTAACCTTAAACTGTTTCTGCAATTTTGCACAACTTTCATTTACCACAATTAATAATTTCACAAAATACTTTTCTGTATTGGACCCCTCAGGCGTCTGGTTCCACTAATTACCACTGTAAACAATTTTGAATAGTTTCTAAAGAATAGAGCGTTTCACACCAAACCCTCCCAGAATCTCTCAGTTTACATCCTGAACATTTAGTTAAATCAAATTTCTGCAATTTCACCATGTGTTTGTGCTGGCAGCAAATTAGACACTTCGCCAAATATACACACTTACCATTCATATGTTCAGCATAAAATAGTACTGGGAAATTAAACAGGTACTTAAATAAGTGATATGTGCAGCAAAAACAACCTGAGTGTTACACATTTCAATATTTTTGCATGATTAAACTTGTGGTGATAAGAACCAGACGCCTAAAGGGTCAAATGTCTCCAGGAGCTCCCTTTCTGCGTTACTACAACACACTCCAAACACGAAGCAAGACACCGCTTTTCATAATCACACACTGGACATTAGTTTTGCAAAATGAAATAAAAACACTTTTTAAAATGCACCGCTGCTGGAGGAACACATGCAGATGAGAAGCAAAATCAATCTCCCCCCAAAACTGAATTACCACTATTTTACCATCAACACTGGACATAAACCCACTCAGGAGGCACGTGGGGCTTCAATGGAGGTTGATGGTAAATTAAATGCCTGTATCTGTGTTTAATTTACCATCAACCTCCAGTGAAGCTCCACGTGTCTCCTGAGTGTTTTTATATCCAGTGTTGATGGTGATATAGTGACAACTCAATGCCTGCATCTGTTAAGAGACCTGGCGTCTGGTTCCACACATCACCACTTTACAAAGTATGAGCAGGATTGTCAAGGATGAACAATTTACGAAGACAGAGGGGCGACAGGTACATTATGGGACAAAACAGAAAACAAGATATTCTCACTCTTCTCCACCTCCAGTATGGACAGAGCGAATATCAGCTAACAGGCTACAAACAACTGGCACCAAGATGGCTGCCCTATACCTCCAGAGCTAACCTAGACTATTCGGATATCAAGGAATAACAAAAAGGCCCCAAAGAATAAAGAGGGTGGTCCTTCCCAAAAATATATCTTCTAGTATAAATAATCGTTTTGTGCTTGTTGATAGTCTGTTAGCTCCGTTGCTAAGATACTAATTTAGGCTAAAAGCACAGGCCGTGAGCTAACGAGCTAAAAGCTAACGGCGCTTTGTTCGGCCGTTGAACTGGACGAAAGCAAGAACCTCTTCGGTAATAAAGGTTATTATTTAACATACTACAATCAGCTCAAGTTTTTAAATCCGGTCCGGTCTTTGTAAGGTTAGAGATGAGGAGCAGGTTCTCTCTCATGTGTTCAGTTCCACCTTAAATAAGCTGCAATCCTGCTCCGGAGACACACCACGGCTGAGGGGCTGTTTAAGGTGGAACCGAGAGTTAGCTCCGTTAGCTTCTCCACTCAGTGCTCGGCCTCGCTCTTGCACCGTATACCACCTCAGGGAGAGACCGGGAGCAGCAACCAGCTCACAGACCCCATCGCGTTTTAATGTAGATCTAATAAACTGCCCGAAAAGACGAGTTTTAAACATTAATGAGTTCTGAATCGAGTCTGTTTCTCTGTCTCCTCACCGTCTCCGAGTCTCACAGCCTCACACGCGTCCTGCTCGCGGAAGTGCACGCGGACAGCCGCGCGCTCCTGCCGGGTTCTGAAGAGGAGGAGCTCCACACGCAGCGATCTGATTGGATGCCGAGAGACGAAGGCGCGATTTTTTTTCGTTCTTTCTTGTTTACTTGTATCAACGTTATTTGTCTTGTTGCTGATTCTTTTTTTATCGATTTATACACTATATTGACAAAAGTATTGGGACGCCTGACCATTACACCAACAGGGACTTTAATGACATTGCATTCAAATACATTATCTGGACAAAATAGCGCACCTCTTAATCATTGAATTCAGGTGGCCCCTTACTTCCAGTGAAGGACAACCTTAATGCTTCAGCATACCAAGACATTTTGGAAAATGCCATGCTTCCAACTTTGTGGACACAGTTTGGGGAAGAACCTTTTCTATTCCAGCATGAATGTGAGCCCAAAACTTTTGTCTAAAGAGAATATTACGTCTATTGTTTACCTGGTATCTGTGTTGTTTTCTAGTTATTTTAAATTCAAATTTATGAATGTTTTTGTTGATTTTAATTATATAGTTTACATTATCTTTAATAGTTTTTAAAATGTTGATTTTAATTATGTATTTTTGTCATGTTTTTAACATGATGGATTATATTATTTTTTATTTCATGTAAGCATTTGTCAACATTTCAATTTGAATTCATGCACATTACAAGTACAGTCAGAAAATTAAAAATACAGCAAAAGCAAAATGAGAAAAAATTAAATTCCAAGAAATATTTTAAAGGAATCTTTTTTACAGAATTTCTTTATAGTGGTTAATGGATTTAGAAGTATAAATATATCCAAGTTTTTACTGTCCACCAGTGAACCTGGTTGTATCTTCGGAATTTTTAATTAATGAATGAGAAATCAGAAAATTACTAACTACCTCATATTGAATGTTTATGTTGTCACATATTTATTATATAATTTGTACTGTAACACTGTTTTTGTAATTTCTAAATGTACTTAGTATACATTGGATTGTAATGTTAATTGTGCCTATTGTTAATTTTTCACTGTAGTTTGTGAATAAGTATTCAAGTTAGAAAATCAGTGTACATTGTAATTTGTACATGTGACAATAAAACGAATCTTGATAAAGTAAATTTGTTTTGGGTCCTGTTTTACCCTGCAATTTCCTACATGTTTTCTAAAAAGCATATTATATTCCTTATCGCTAATCTCATAATGACCAGAACATACCTCAGACATCCAGCAATGGATTTTTTGTATACCGTTTTGTATACTAACTTGCTGTGAGAGAGTTTTTAGAGACACTTAAATGCTTTGGACACCTCATCACAAACGCTGAATGATTTTGATTCAATAGGTTTCTGGAGAACAGGCTTTTCACACCAAAGCCACCCCGAATGGCCTAATTTACATTTTAAGTACTAAAATCTGTGGAATTCCCCTTTAATACAGTAATTGCATTGTATTATAATCTTACAATCCTAACACTTACATTAACAAAAGAATCAATTATTTGTTCACTTTGTACATCATTATTGTTCATGAATTTTTTATGAAACATCCGTCAATACTCTTATTTTAAATGAAAAGAGAAGTTCCAAGTACAGTCTGGATATACGTGAATTACTGTATTTAACTTGGCTGTTTGAAATACGAGAGCCGTAATGACACGCACACATTTATGCGTGTTTTTACTCAGTAGATTCATTAGTGAATGTCAAAACATTTACAGCTATACATAAATCTGATTGGATAAATATTACAATTATATATCAGTAGTGTCAATAACGAAGCGAATCATGAGTCCTTTGGTGAGGTCAGCAGTGTTCATTTCAAATGAATCATATTGTGGCTCTTGGAGGTGTGTGGTGATGACTGTGTCCAGGTCCAGCGGCTAAAAGTGTCAGTGTGGACGGGGTGAAGGGTTAAAGCTCAAAGCTGACAGTTCATAACCCCAGTCTTTCACCCAGGAAGGAGGCTGAATCGTGTGTCCTCTCTCTCCCTCTCTTCTTTCTCTTTCTCTTTCCACAATTGTGTGCAAATCTTTCAGATAAGTGCTTACTGATTTATCTGTCCTCTCCTTGCAGACATATGAGAGTTCCACAGACATTAGTGTCATTATACAATGTGCTCGGGCGCTGTGTCTACATGAGTGAAGGTGTCTGTACAGGTGAGTGTGATGTGACAGTCAGGAATGTGTGTATGTGTGTGTGTGTTTGTGTGTGTTATGACTGCACAATAAATTGTTCTCTCTCTCTCTCTCTCTCTCTCTCTCTCTCTCTCTCTCTCTCTCTCTCTCTCTCTCTCTCTCTCTC
>JBBPCX010070747.1:0-10452 GCA_037974365.1 Hydrocynus forskahlii
TCTTAAATATAATGTATGTGTATATATGTGTGTTTTATAATTTAGTTTTTTCTGTCAGTACAAAATTCTTCAAATATCAAATAAGTTGGTAAATAATTTCATGAATTACCTCATTCATTATGTTGTAGAAAACATGAAAAATGAAGAAATACAGCGTGACGTAATGTTAAATCACGTACAAAATCAGTTATTGTTTGCATGAAATGGGCTCATACAGTCAAGGGAATCAAATGTTCAGGCTCTTCTGATTTTGGTTTTTAATGCACTTCCAGTGTGAAAATCCACATTTACACACACATTGATATCTTACTTTGTATTTATAAATATGATCAAAAACGTATGTGTCCATAAGCGTAAACAAATGTGTAATAACCCAGAATGTGTGGAGGTGGGAGCATAAATTAATAACATTTGTGCTTTGTTGCAAAGCAGATGTCAGTTACAGCTTTGAGACGTCTATGGTAAGAAGTAATTAGCTTTTTGCAGCCTTGTGATTCATGTTTGGCGCATTTCTCTTACCAGTCTGTTTTCAGTTCCTCAGGGTTGTTAGGGACCCTCACGTTTTCAGAAGCCTCCCTGATTTTCAGTGAGTTCGTTTGTTTTTAGTCTTGAATTACTTCGTGTGTTATCTTGTTGAAAGGTCCATCTTCTCAGATTCAGTTAGATTCCTGCAACCTTAAAGGACTGTTTACAGTAAAGCAGACCATGCCTTGATGCTCCCACCACCATACTTCACTGTGAATTTGGACTTCTTTGGATATTGGGAGAATTTGTCTTTCAGAATTATCGCTTTTATCCAAAGCGACTTCCATTCCATAACTACAGGGGACAGTTTCCCTGGAGCAACTTGGGGTTAAGGGTCTTGCTCAGGAACCCAGTGGTGGTGTGCTGAAGGTAGGATTCGAACCCATGACCTCTTGGTCCGGAGGCAAGTATCCTACCCACTGAGCTACCACCACTGGTTTGAGATGGGGATATTTGTAGTTCTCTTTCAGAAAAAAGAAGTTTTGAGTGGAGTATAGGAATGATCACAGTGCGGCTGGTTACTTCTTGTTCTTTGTGTAACTGTTACTGTTTTCAGGTCATCTTGCAGCTATGACTGCTGGCTTCTCTCTTGGCTTCATCATTAGTGTGAGAGAAATCTTGGCCTGCCAGCCTGTCTGGGGACGAGTAGTTGTGGTTCCATCGACTTTCAGTTCTGTTAAACTAGTTAAAAAGTGTAAAGTGAAGTGACCATTCTGTCACATGTGAACACACCACGGCACAGTGTGAACAGAGTGAAATTCTTCCTCTGTATTTAACCCATTCAGCAAGTGAAGCAGCGGGCAGCCGGGAACACGGCGCCCGGGGAGCAGTGTATGGGGACTGTACCTTACTCAAGGGACCCAAGGGAACCTCAGTGGTGCCACTAGCAGTCTTGGGATTCAAACCCATGACTTCCTGATCGCAGGGCGAACACCCTAACCACTAGCTGCCCCAGTTGTACTGACAGGGATGTTCAGAGTCTTTACTAAAGCACCTCCCCACCCCCATTAGAGTGTTCTTTAATAATGTTGTCCCAGAGAAGGCGGCAGCGCTTTCACCTTCACTTTCACCAAGACTTCTACCTGTTGAGTGAAATCTTCCCAAATAATGTAAAAAGACAATTTCCTCTGGGATCAATAAAGTTTTCTGATTCTGATTTTATGGCACAATGTGCAATTTGCACAAAATGTTTTTCTTTTTTACCTGCCAAATGTCTTTATCGGCAGTTTGGTTTTGGTCACTTTTGCTCACATGGTATACACAAGGAGCACATGGAACATCAGCATATTTCCTGGATGTTTTATTAATGCAATTTGAATATTATTTCACCAATAGAAAACTAGGTACCTGAAAAATCAGTTTTAAATAAAAAAAAAAAATTAAGAGAAGATTAGCTGTATGTTGTGTTTTGTTACATTTTGGTACAGGTGTAATAACATGGGTGCCTTTGCCTCATTAAATTGCATGCACATCTGCTAAAATTATATTAATAATTTGGGTAATTGTTTATTATCAAATGTTTGTCTAACATGAAATAATTTTGTTTGTATATATGCTTTTTGTTAATATAGAAGACATGATGTGTGAGAATTTGAAATGGTTATACATAACAGTGGTTATGTTGGTGGTTATATGGAAATGGATCAAATAACAAAACCAAAAGTGTCTGCATACTTATTTCCCCTCACCCTATGATGTTTATATTTTCGCTCTTGTTTTTTGTCGTTTAGATGGTGCTTCCCCCTTGAAATACTTCCAATTTTAGTGCTAATACAGAGTGCAGGATTTGACATTCATTTAATTTAACGGCCTGTAATCGACTCCAGTGACTGACGTAAGCATGGCCAAACTTCAACAGCTGGCTGCCTGTTGGTCACATCTGGTGTGTGACTGTTTAATTTATGACCTCACTTATCGTCTCCATATTACTCATTTACCATTAACACTTTGACCTCAGAGAGCCTGATGTAAAGCCTGATGAGTTTGTCCTCTTTGTCTTGCAACACAGAGCAGCCTGACCTCAGAGGGGTTACATATCATCCCCGAGACTTTGATGTTGGCATTTTGAAATGGGCTTTCCGTCGCGGTTTTGTAATGTCATTGTTGTTTTGGCATTGGAGAAAGGCTAATGCTCTGAAAAACAGCAACAAAATCGGAAGAAGGGCCAACGCTGCATAATCTTTTATTAGTGGAGGTCTTGGTGAGGTAGAGGGGTGTGAATTGATAGTAGGGGTTGGTGATACGGCCCACAAAATGACAATATTTCAGTATTTTCCACACTACCAAAACCGATCCTTTTTTAGGTATTAACTCTACTGGGGTAACCCTAAGTTAAACGCAACTTTGTGACATCATTTTGAATACCACAGAAGTTATTTTTAGCTTGGGATCAAAATTGAACGGTATTATATGGCACACCCCTAATTGGCAGATTGAAATCTTATGATGTTTGTTCTATTTTTATTCTCTTGTCTTTTAAATGAACAAGAAAATGGTATTTTGTCCGATACAAAGTCTGCCCGTGATGATGCGGTAGATGTTAAACCCCACAGGCTGTGCTCTAAGATCATAACTTACTCAAGCACAGTATTTATTGGTGCAGTGTGTGTCTGGTATGACATAGTGCTGATAAAATGCTTCAGCAGCTTTTACTGTGCCGCCCTGTTTCAGGATGGGCTTATTCTCTTCCTCTGCCATCTTCCTGACTTGTGTTTCGGGACAATGGACAATCGCTGGCCATTCTTTCGAAGGAAACTGGATCACTCGCTCACTGTATGGAGATCATTTGGAGATCATTTGTTGGACTGTAAACTGTCCTTTGGCAGCTGCTGTTGTTGACCCATTGAAACAATGGTTCATATGTCCAGCCGTTATTTATTCAAGCAAATAGCACACAATCAGTGGGGAAAGGATTGTCTGTGAGAATAGTATTACATTTTTGCCTGTGGGTGTTCCATCATAACACAGCCATCAAAGACGAGAATCTTTAACTCTTTAGTAGCGATTGCTGTTGCATTAAGTTTTTGAGGAGTTGAGGGGGATTTCCTAATGTTTTTCTTCCATTCTTTTGCAGGTCTTGATTTGTCTCAGTTTTGGAAGTGACAGCTTTGATGCAGCACAGGTAAAAACTTCTGATTCTGTCTAGAATTTTTAACTTGGTCTGATAAATCTTCTCTGAAAAAGTGAGGCACTAATGGTGTGTGTGATGTTCAGGCTTGGTCAGACCTGGGCCCTGTTCGTCTGTCTGTATTACTCTGAAGCCTTGACCATTACTCAAGGCACATCTAGTTCTTACTAGACAGTCCAGCTCTGTTTGACTGCTGTTGAGTAGAATAGCATTGTCATTAGACATCAATCACCTGTCATCATGAGTGGCACTCCAGGAAATCAGGTACCCAGTGTTCTAGTTCTGTCGTCCACCTCCACAATATGAGTTTTCTCCTTCCTGGCTTGAGCCGTCAGAATGAATTCAAGGGGGATAGATCTTTCCAGGTCTTCTGAAGGCCACCTTGACATTTATGGAGAAACAATCAACCTTTTTAAGGTTAAGATTGTTCATTTAAACCAGTTTCTTAAAGTCATCTGTAATCTGAGATCATCTTAACAGTTGAAAGTCACAAAATTGTTCTAAGAAAAAATGTTCAGGCTGTCGATCTCAAGTCAAGTAGATTTGTCATTTCAGCCATAAACACAGTGAACAGTGAAACAACGTATGACGTTCTCCAGGACCACGGAGCAACACAAGAACAAAGAGAAACATCACTGCTCAGCTGAAAAAAAACAGAGTGCAAACAGAAAGATAAAACTTTATGGTCTCCTGATCGATCCTTATAGGAGCCTTATAGACAAATGCTAAAAGAGCAAAATTTCATCATTAGATCAGTCTCAAGTTCAATATCAACTCCTGAACAGCGCTTTTTACTGCATTGTTTTACGTACCAAGAAATTAAATAAGTAATTCAATCTCCCCTGTTTTTTCAGTCACATCAACTTGTTGAATTATGAGTACATTTTAGTTTGCAGTAGACTTACATGCGTTTTTTATTAAACCGCAGGCACCAATCAAGTAACTGTTTCAATATTTTCAGTGCGAAGTCAGACAGGCGCACAGTGTGGCATAGACATAATGATCAGTGTCAGTCAGCTACCACGGTTTCTTCAAAAATGCTTATTATATGATTATTATATGCTAATTATACCAACTATCTTGCAATATATAACTAGCTTCATCACAACAACTGTACATGCGGGAAAAACTAAACACATATTTGAAATCAGCAAGAAAAACACTACAAAACCCACATAAACTTATCTCTGATGATTTTGACCTGTTGACCTGTGTAATCAAAAAATCGGTGATTTCTCTCTTTTTCCCTGTAAAAATCCACGAACATACATATTAAAGCTTTAGGAAATCTTCAGCTTACACACATGTTGGTATTATAATAAAAAGATGTTGAAAAATGTAAAAATCAACAGCTATAAAAATCAAAATTTACAGCTATTTACAATCACAAGTAAGTCTGTCTCATGTGGTTTATGCATTTACAGTAACTGTCATTTCTGCTTTAGAACAGTCAAAAGTGCCTCTTACACATAGCCCCACCCTCACACGCAACCTTTCCCCACACACCACATGAACACACGCCCTTTCCACCTACCCCCACGAGCACACGCACCCCTTCCACACACACCACACTCTCACACCTGTGATTGGACCTCTCATGCCACATTATTTTCTGCCTTTTTATTTGACTTTTAAACGAACACTGTAAAAGTTTGAGATGATCACAAAACAAAGCTGTCTGTGACACCTGAAGCGTCCTCTGTCAATCAAACAAAAGGAAACTCAAAATAAGGATGGATGTTTGTTTCAGCGGCGGTGCACTTGTGATACGCTGGCACATCAGTCATGTCAAATGTGTCTTGATCATAAACTGTTGGCTTTTATGTTTCTCCATCTTCCAGTGGTGAGATATTACTGAATAGTGACTTCAGTATTCAGATGCTGGCACCAAAGAGTGTTTGTTTTCATTGATTTGGTGTCACTTTACAATAAGACTATGAAGGGTTTATAAATGATTGATCATCAGGTTGTTAATTAGGTTTTAGACATTAATAAGTAGTTATAAACCAGTTATAACAGTTCACATAAATTGATGCAGGCTCACTATTTGGCAAGATCTGTTTTGAACAAATGGTGCGCCTGCATCAATGAATGACAACTGTTATAACTTGTTTATAACTGCTTATTGCTGTTTTATAAACTGTATACAATCCTATTATAAATTATTTATAGTCCCTTTATAAGGATATTGTTATTGCCCGTTGTTTTAAAGTGGCCCCTTATAGTCACATGTCACCACACCACACAGTGTGAACAGTGTGAAAGTCTTTCTCTGCATTTAACCCATTCACCAAGTAAAGCAGAGGGCTGCCACCAATGGGGCAGAGTGTGGGGCAGTATTTTGCTCATGGGTACCTCATTGGTGCCACCAGCAGTCCTGGGATTTGAACCCACAGCTTTGATTGGGGAAGATGGGGGCCTGATGATTAAAGGAGTTGCTTCTGCAATGACTTCATAAACATGCATTTTAGGAACTGGTTTCTGACTCCTCTTGTTTCTCTGCTTTAGTGTTGAAAACAGTCCAAGATGACGGAAGAGGTGATTGTCATTGCCAAGTTTGACTATATGGCCCAGCAGGACCAGGAGCTGGACATAAAGAAGAATGAGCGTCTCTGGCTCCTGGACGACTCCAAGTCCTGGTGGAGGGTCCGCAACGCCACCAACAAGACCGGCTTTGTGCCGTCCAACTATGTGGAGAGGAAAAACAGCGCCAGAAAGGCCTCCATCGTCAAGAACCTCAAAGACACTCTAGGTAAAGACCTCATACGTGTTGTTTACCCTGTAATGACATGCACTTGATTTACACAACCACAGCGCTGAGCTGCCCGACGAGCCCAGGCACGATGGCTTACACATGCCAGTCTCACTGCTCTACTGGAGCTGTTGGTTTGCTTCTGTGTGGTGTTGCATGTAGGTCATTTTTTTTTCTCACTTCTGATTTCCTGAGCATATTTTGACCACAGTCATATGAAAATGTAAAAGACACACACACACACACACAGGAAACCCTTTGTGTAGATAAAGAGAGGTACTAATCCACACTTAGCTGTATTTACAGACAGACATCTCTGCAAGAACTAGTTGTACTTGGGGGGCTTGTGTTCAAATTGTTTTTAGGTAAGGACAATTTCTGGTGGTTTAATATGTGCGTTAAAGTGATTTTATGACGAGCGTCATCTTATTTTTAAGAATGCTTGTGTTATGTGGTAGCGGTGTAATAATATTTTGAATACTTTTCAGGTTTTATTCATTTTTCTGTTCTGAGGTCGATATCCAATTTTTTGTTTTTGATATTTTGTGCGTTAAAATGTCTGTACTCAGTCTGTAATTATATATTGCACAGATGAATTTGGCTCTGGAGTACACATTTAATTGCGTTCATGTTGATATAAAGCAACTTACTTTCCAAAAGATTGCAAAGCAGTGTGTCCTTTTGCAAAATAGCGTCTTAATAAAACAATAATCCAAAAATAGACCATAGCAAGCCACTTGACTAGTTGTGATTGACTGTGGTTTGCTGAAGCGCAGCAGATGAGACTCTCAGTCTGAAGTAGTTTTAAGATTTGTTTGTAAAACCTCACCGGGCAAGTTAACGCTTCCTCTACTGGAGTTTAGCGTAAAATTAAGCACAAATGTATAATTATAATATAATAATTCATGTGCTGTTTTTGCACAGAACACATATCCCAAATGTTCGGTACTGCTAGTAACCAGTAATTGTGCATTAAAATATGAAGAAGTGTGCCTTAGAAAATCAAAACATGTTGGGTAAACTATTGCATGCAACTGTAAAGCAGTTTAGGATACTAAACATGTTCTTGTTCTATTACTATTATTGTTGCTTCTTTGGCTTCTGAATATCTAAATGGCAGCAACGGAGCGTAAAACCTGGTTACATTTTAACCAGACTAAATATCTGGTCATGAATTGTTTAAAAAAAAAAAAACGAGACTGGACGAAGAGCTTTGTTTCTCTGTTAGGCTTGGACTTGAAATGCAGACAGGTACTTTTTTTTTTTCTTATTCTTTTTTTTTTTGGGGGGGTTGCATTTGAAACTCGTTTTTGGAACAATTTCGAAAGCCGCTTTTTGTGAAAGCAAGAAGTGAGAGGAAAAACACTTCAACGTTGAACTTATTCTCTGCTATATGCATGTTTCCAGTGAGATGAGACAGAGTACAGAGGGTTTAACAGAGTACAAAAAGACCCACAGAAATTTAAATAAACTATTATATACACTATTTAAAAAAAAGTGTGAAGTAAGGATTTGTCACTTTTGAACACACCACAACACATTCTTTCTCTGTATTTAACACATTTTAAGCCATTCACCAAGTGAAGCAGCGGGCAGCCAGGAACACAGCGCCCAGGAACAGTGTGTGGGGATGGTACTTTGCTCAAGGGTACCTCAGTGGTTCCACTAGCAGTCCTGGGATTCGAACCCACGACCTTCTGATCGCAGGGGCAAACCCCTAACCACTAGGCCACCAGCTGCCCCTAGAAGTGAACTAAAAATAGAAGTGTAATTTAGTACAAAGGGTAATTTTTAACGTCAAAATAATTGTGCAAATGTTGGATCAACAGTCAAATGGAGAACAAAAAGAATGCTGCAATGTAATTGTGTGCAAATGATAAGCAGCAGTTCAATATAAATATGTAGAGAATCATTAAAAAATACAGTAACAGTGATACAGTATTCAAAGCTAAGTGTAACGTGCATATGTTTTGTGCATGTAGCTGGATGTGCATCAGAAAGAGTGATGCGTAATAGTGGAAAGTTGAGTCTTGTGTGGTTGGTTTGCCCAAGCATTAGCCGGACCCCCGGGCTCGTCCCCCTGACTGGAGCTCATTGGAGCGGAAGACCTCTCCAGAGCTTCAGGTAATGTCAGGGTTTTCAACAGGAAAGTAATGTTTCATCGGGAAACCTCAGCCCAAGGCTCATTACCCCTCATTTATTAATGCGTGCTGGACATTTGAGCAACATGACAGTTGGAGGGACTATAGGGAGTTCAGAGATTATGCAATATTTTCATGTGTGTTCCTGCATGGACCTCCATTTGAACTCGAGCAATCAGTAACCACGTTTATGTGAGTGAAAGAGAGTAAAAGATATTGATTTATCAGGAGATAAACGCAGGAGAAGTGGCTTGTCAAGGTTCAGTTGCGGTTTTGCTGCAGAACACACTGATGCAGTGTCAGTACTTCGATAGTTAATGTTGTTCAGTTGTGAGACATCATGCTGGCACGGCCTATTTTATGTGTTATTCGATCTAGGACTGTCATGATGACTAGTTGAACCTCTGTTAGTCCATAAAAAACGAATTTGCAGTGTTGGTAGTTTCGGCAGTAAGTGTGTGTTGACCTATTAAAAACATTGTTTAATTTTAGAATCGATTTAAACATAAATGCAGGAAAACAGAACAACACAGAAGTCAAGAACCAAATTGGTGTTCTTCCAATTCTATTCTTCAGTTCTTCTAACCAAAATATGAACTACTTGTGTTGATGGTTTATTTATTTATTTATTTTTGTGTGTGTTTGTTTTTGTGTTTATTTTATTTGTTCATTTATTTATTTAAAGGTGCGTGTCAAGGACACCATACAGTCAAGTAAAAATAAATGTAAAAATATGCACAGTCAGCTGAGGAGACCCCTGTAATGACTGGAATAATCTTCAGAAAAATGGCTAAATTAAATTAACCAGCATCTGAAAAATTGCTCTGAATTCTTTGAAGGAATAATACTGATAGAAAATTAACTTCTAAGCCAATACACTGAGACGTATAGAGAACTTGTTTAAATCTCACTTGGCAATTACAGATGTTTTTACAGATGTTTCAAACATTCAAATATAGATGTTTCAAGTCAAGTTCAGGCATGTGTAGAATATGGGATAAAAAAAAATTATACACACACACTTCTATTGCAATTTAAATTTTCTTTTATCAGTATTCTTTTTTTATTTCTTAAGTTATTTTATTCTATTAATTTTTTTATTCTATTCCTAAAAAAACACCTTTTGTACATGATACTGTGCTAAAAAATAATCTCTCTCTCTCGATTGCTCTGATACACTTACTTTAAAGGGCCGAGTGGATTACATTGCCCATGGCTGTTGGGTGGTATGAACTTTGCCGTGTTTAAGTGTTCGTGAGGTGAAGAAATGAGTTAATCTGAAGTGTGTGTCTATTTTAGTGAGTGTTTAGGATATTGTTTACTGGCTCTCCCGGAGTGATTAAAAAAAATACTTGCCTGCAGCAAACCTTGCAGGACATTCTTGATGGCCTGTGTGTGTGTGTGCGCGCCCGTGTGTGCGTCAGGGTCAGTTGTGGGCTGATGTCCTGTATTCGCCTGATTGGCCCTTCCTGGGTTGCAGGTGTGCACAGGTGACCTCACGGCTTCAGCCAGCAACCAGCCTGCAAACACCATTCAGATACACACTCTCATCCTCAGATATTCTCTCTGTCTCGCTCTCACGCTCTGTCTCTTTCTTTCTCTTTCTTACCCGCTCTTTCTTTTGCACTTTTTTTTTTTTTTTTCTTTTGACTGTCTCACTGTGCCTCTCTGCTTTGTGTGGTCTTTATATCTCTCTCTCTCTCTCTCTCTCTCTCTCTCTCTCTGTCCATCTTTCTCTCTCTCTGTCCATCTTTCTCTCTCTCTTTCTCTCTCTCTTTCTCTCTCTCTCTGTCCATTTTTATATATCTGTCTCCCTCTCTATCTCTCTTGCTCACACTTTTTTTCCATTTGACTGTCTCCCTTTGTTGCTTTGTGCTTTTTCTCTATCTCTCTTGCACTCTTTCTCG